>JAMQGT020002938.1:0-74330 GCA_024447675.2 Pterophyllum scalare | reverse complement strand
CAGGAAACGGGAGAAGAAGAAGATGAAGAAGCTGGCGGTGTTTTTGCTCTGCGTGGTCCTGATGACCATTTACACAGGTAGGAAATTCTCAGGGAATTTACCTGAGGAGGACAGCGTCCTGTTGCTGTAAATTACGGGATGGCATCAGAACACTTACTCTGGGTGCTCTGTAGATTGTTTTTGGGACTGTGAGAGAGTTGGTGTGTTTAGATTGTAGACGATGAAGAGTAATGCATGTCACGATGCAGCTTCCTTTTGCCTAATGCTGATATTTAAATTGTGCCATATAGAAGGCCTTCATTTATATTTTAGTCTAGTCTGTTATATTTTATAGCAGCTGAATTTTCAAGTTTCAAGCCTGATTTAAGGCAGAGAACAGCATCAGGATTTCATCAGGATGGCTTATTTTTCTCACAGGCCAAAGTCTGTCTTAAAGATGGAGGTGGACAGTGTTCTGCCACGTTGCTGTGAGGGTCCAGGCAAGCAGCAGCTCAGGCCTTGTGTTGACAGAAGTGAGTTTCACAGCAGCTCCCTGTGGCAGGAGAGGAACAGAAAGCCTGCTGGGGTCACGCGCTGCATGGACTTGACTCCCTGGGGAGCGAGGGGGCTGAATGGGCACTTTGTTACCTTCCTCCAAATACCCTGCCTCCTAATACAGGCCTGGGCTTATAGAGGGACACAGAGAGCCCTCACTCTGCAGAAAGTGGTGTGTGTGTGTGTGTGTCTGTGTGGGTGTGTAGCTGCCGTTGGGGAATAAACAGCCTCACAGACACTGGCTCAGCAGATCGGGCCAGCAACAGCTCACCAGCAGCAGATAGTGTGAGAGCTTTATTTATTCTTATTCAGCAAAACTTAGCTGCCAATAAAAGAGTCACAAACAAAATATCTGAGGCGGTGGTTAAACTCAGAGCAGACAGTTTTAGCTCCTGAGTCTAAGAATAAGGAAAAACAGAGGAAGCTGCCAACACGCACCGACTGACTCACACCCACAAGGCAAGAGCACACAATCTTCTCCTAATCTGTCGAACCTTCTTCCCCAGCACCAGAAGAAGAAGCGAGCATGCATTGCAAGACATTTAAATAAACATTTGCGTTCCGGCTCTTATCTTTCCATTTTCGTCCTCTCTCAGATGCAAACCCCATCATTAAGGAGAGCGTGGCTAAGCAGCTGCTCCGCACTAAGAGGCAGGACCAGCCAATGAAGCCCGGCTATCCCGATGAGCCACTGAGGGTGAGGTCCACTCGCCATTAGCACATTAGAAAAAGGCACAGCTTTAACTGACAGTATCGAAACTATTGGGCACTAATGCAACAGTGTGTGTGTGTGTGTGTGTGTATGGCCTGTTTGTCAGCAGGGTAAAACCAATAAATTGCAGCACAGTGTAAGTGGTGCTGCAAGCATGACAGAGACCTTTAAAGTAATTTAAATTCATATTTTTGTGAGTCCTGCTAATACAGGTCATCCAAAGAATGAACTCACAGTGTGTGTTTTAAACCTTAAACACATCTACGTGGGTTAAAAAATCAGTTTAAGGTGAAATCAAAAAGTCACATGAATGCATCTGTGTTATATCACTTTATGTGTTTCTAGAGTCACACGGGGAGATAAAAAATCAATATTTTAAAAACATCTATAGATCTTCATACAACTTTTAAAGCTTGTTACATTGTTTTATTAAACATTCATTATTATTCTTTAAAGTCTGCGTAAAGATGGTGAATCTAAGTGTTAAAGCTTTGTGATGAATTATATAACTTGTTGTATATTGCAAATATCTTTTTGACTTTTCACCTCATTTTGTTTGTTTGTTTGTTTGTTTGTTTGAGTGTAATTTAGTAGGTGAAATTGGAGAATTAAAATCAGGTCACAAAAACTAAAGTGACGTGAGAAAAATATTTAAATAAAAAAATGCACAAAAAAAATAAACAAATGAAAATTAAATACAACATAATGTCACACAATTTCATTCTTTTTAAATGATTTGTAATTTAGATTTTTTTTATATATATATATATTCATTGTGCAATCAAAGGAAATTTTAGCTAGAAACCTTTTAAATATATATACGTGTGAGCTTACAGAAGAAAAATGTTTAACCTTTAATGCTCCCTTTCTTGCTGACACAAAGGTCAGAGCCACCTAATCAAATTTACAGGGTGAGAAATGACAGCCGCGAATCTTCCTGTCAGTACCTGAGCTAAATGCACTGAAAATAAAGTAATTTCTCGTGCACTGCGGTGCTTTTAATGCATCCCTTCATCTCTGTGCAGGACACCGAAATCTCCCCCAGTTCACTCATCTGTCAGTTTACTTCGTGCTGTGTTTCAGTTTTGCAAAACCAGCTCCAGCATGTATCAGCTTTCTCTTGTTGTTTCTTTCAGTGTGCACTCATCTGTCCTTCGTTTCACCTTTTTCACTGATGCCTATCGTGTCCCCGCAGGAGCATCTGCTCCACATGCAGGCTCTGGATCTGAGGGCCCGGGAGACCAACTTGGAGAACTGGCTGAACCCTCACTGCTACCCGCGCTGCGACCGGAACTACGGACACCCGGTGTGAAGGTGGCAAAGGT
Organism: Pterophyllum scalare; assembly: GCA_024447675.2. Taxonomy (NCBI): domain Eukaryota; kingdom Metazoa; phylum Chordata; class Actinopteri; order Cichliformes; family Cichlidae; genus Pterophyllum; species Pterophyllum scalare. Next base: position 71,759 of record JAMQGT020002938.1, on the reverse strand, counting down.
CGCCTGAGTTCTCGACTTTCACTTCCAACCCCATCTGCAGGCCGCACATGAATAAATGCCGCTCTGTGCACCTACACAGCAGCAGAAGCGCCAGTTTCCATCCAAGTCACATTTTACAGCAGCACAAACTCTGATGGCCAAAGCTGCTCTCCTTTGAACACTGAATGATCTGTTTCTGTGTCGGAAGATTGTCTCTGCTGTTGTTTCAGTTCTCTTCCTGTTATTTCGTGATTTTTATCAAGACTGTTTGATACAACAGGAAACCTCAGAACCCTCTGAGGAGAAATTCTCACAGCCGGGGCTGCTTAAATAATTTTAAAATTCAATCTGGCACATTAGCAGTATTTCAGACTTCACCAGCTCATTCGGGCTACATCATGTTAATGAACATCCCTCTTGTAAATTTTCCACTGAGGTAAAGGCAAAGTGATGTCCAGGTGGTTCCCTCATAAAGACTGAAATCGCTGCTTATGTGAATCTAAATTAAACCTGAATATTAGATTGAGGATTAAGAATGATTCACACCTCACTTTACAGTCAATGTGGATTTAAGAGGCTATAGAATCATTTTTGTAGCCACTCTGATAAACATTCAGACTCGTTTATGGTCTCCTGCAGTCTCACATTTTCTTTGATCTGTTTTTTCTCTCCGTGCAGGAAACAGCCCAGGTGACTGACTGACCACAAACTCCACAATCTGAAGCCTGAAGTTCACTGAACAATGAAAAGCTAGAGCCTCTTTTCTCATTGTCTTGCAATCTAGTGACCAAAACATGCATGACGTGTGTTATCTTAATAGTGAAGACTCTGTGATTTGCTGCTTTTTCAGCTGTTTATTGCTTTCCTTTTGTAGTTGCACAGACTGAAATGAGTTCGTGAACAACACAAATAAAATAAATGAATCATAAGCTCCTGTCTTTAATTTATTTATTTGAATAAGAGCGAGGCTGCAGACCTGCATGCAGATCTTAAGCGTTTCCGTTGTTTTTTTGTTTTGTTTTTCTGTGAACAGTCGGCTGGATCCTGGTTTCAGGTTTTTGCGCTTCAGATCATTTGCATGTTAGATGCTGTTTTTTCTTTGAGTAACACATTGAAGCGCAGCCAGGCCAGAACACCACCACCCCGCCGCCGCCGCCGCCATGCTTTTCTTTATTAATAGAATCGAGTATTTTTAAAAGCTTCGTTTTGGGGGAAATGAAACAAACACAGAACAGCTTACTGTCCTGGCGGAGTATATTTGTGTATGAAAGATCGGATCTGAAGCAACCACAGGCTGACCACATGCAACAAATTAAATGTGGGACAAAGAGTGGGAGGACGTAATTTAGATTTTTTTTTTAATATATCGCCCAGAAAATGTAACAAAAACGCCATCGATTATCCTACAGGAGCCTTTCCAGCTGACAGGTCACCAACCTACAGCATCGTTGCAACCCACTGCACCACCGTGCCGCCCGCACCAAGTGAAAAGCAAACACAGGCCTATCGTATTATCTCCCAGCTCCCTCTCTGAACACAGTGAGCGTAAATTAAACTAAAGATTGTTCGGGTCTTTGCGATACTTTTATGGGCTACACTTGTGTATTTTTAATCTTTGTTTGATCCCCCAAAACTGATAAAACTATCGTTAATTACTTCGTCTGCTTTCCTGTCTGGCCATGCCATTGCTATTTCCACGCCACATATTTGCGGCTACTGAGGCGCTCAGATCTGTAAACTAGAGGCAATAAAAATGTGGGACACTGTCTCAGTGTGCGATACCTGAGCACAAAGGACAGCAGCGCTGTGGGACACCTGAGCAGCCGCGCATGAATGGAGCAGCGCTGCGCTGCAAAGAGCTTTGAAGAGCGTCCACCTGCCTGCGAGACCAGCGGCAATAAACCTAAACGCGCATTTACGGCGCCGAGAGTTTTAAAGGCCTGGCTTGGCACGGCCGCAGCAAACACTCAAAATATTATATATATATATATATATATATATATATATATATATATGCTTTAATTTTTTTTAAACTGAATACAAATAAAACAAATAAGGGCCTGTTGGAATGACTGTCTGCGTTTTGTCATTTGCGCCTTTTTCCCCAGTAAAACTACGCTTAACGTGGCCGACACGCAGCAAGCTTGACGGACATATAAGAATCAAACAGTCGCAGCAGGTCTGGGTTTTTTTCCCCCCAAAATTTACAGACCAAAGCGGAGCTAAATTTGTGACATCCTAACTCTGAGAGCAGAATAATGTAGGCCCGCTGCAGGACTGCGTGCGCCAGGCAGGGCAATGAGCCCGAGGCCTTTAACTTCTGGCGCAACTATGCAAGAATTAAACATAAAAATAAAAATGAAATGACGCGTTTTTACCAAATTTATTGTCCCCTATAATATATATGGAAATAACTGGTGCCTTCGAGGCTGAAGATGGTGTGAAAAATAAAGACAAAGAAATGAGAAAATTCAAATGATTTATTGAAAAGCGTCTAAAAAGCAACTTTTTTTGTCAGTTACAACAAAGCTTTATGATCGTTTTTCTATGAAAATGTAAAATATAGGAAGTATGTTAATGAGAGAAATGTTATATTCACCTTGGGAAAACTTTAATTATAAGTGTGTTGAATTTGTTAATTTAGTTTTAAGTTTTTGCAAACTCCTGGACAAACTGTCTTTTAAGACAACAAAGTTATTTTGGGTTTTTTTAATACTTTTAAATTCAAAGTGCTCTAGTTAATTTTTAATATCAGCCCAGAACTGATTAAACAGAACTTTTCAGTAAAAACTGTTCAAATAAAGAGAACCGCAGGACTGAATTAAATATCCCAGTTAAGTTTAACTTCTCACAATTTCAGGTGGGAAGATGTTTTGCATGTGGACAAAATACATTCTTGTTAGTTATAAATGCAAAATAGTCAAAGTCACAAGCTCTGTACAGAAAGTAGCCACCTGCTGCAAAGGAAACATGCAACTAATCTTTCCTTTGCACAATGTGAAATGGACTTCATTTGATTTGGTCAATACATTAAATAGATGTCCAACTTTATATTATATACACATATGCACATTATGTAATTTGCCTTTATACATTATACATTACATACAAAAACTGCTTTGCACCATGTCCTACAAACTTCAGAGTGATTCTGCTGAAAGTCCGTCATCTTTTGTCTTTGAAGAAGCCTTTAGAAGTGCTGCTCTCCTTGATGGTGACCGTCAGGAAGTTGGTGGTCACATCTGTCACCAGGACCTTCTCCACGTTACCGAGAGAGGGCCTCCACGTCACTTCGTCCAAGTCGTCATCGAGCCGCGTTGGGGACGGCCTGTCCAGAAAATAAGGCTTTTCCATCTGCGGGAGCTCGGCGGGGCGACTCAGGCTCATTTTCGAGTGTTGCTTGAAGTGCGCGGGCACCAGGTAGCTGGAGCCGTCCCTCGTCCTGTGAGTGTCCATGTCCATTCTGTGAGGATGCAGGCGACGGTCTGGGTAGAGCTGTTTGTAGGAGCTCTCGCCGGAGCGGCTGTGTGTGTGGTGATGATGGGGGAGGTGGTAATGTTTATGGCTGTGACCATGGTTCTCTGGATGTCTGTGGGCCAGTTTGACCAGCCTCATGTCTTCGCCGCCCTGGAGCTTAGCCAGTTTGTGAGGGCCATGACTCCCCTGCTCCTCTGCTCTCCTCTTGTGGTGCTCAGAGAAGGCAGGACTGCAGCTGCTATCGTTAAACCGCGGCTTAGGCTTCGGGCCTCTCTTCTTAGGTATGTGGATGAGTCCTTCTGGAATAGTTTGATGAAGCAAAGTCTGCTGGTGCTCACGGGGGCTCAGTTCTGGCGGTCGGATGCGTACGCTCTCTCCACGGTTGACAGTACTCGGTGGGAAGATGGTGGGAACGACCGCTCTCAGGCCCTCTCTGGCCCTGGGGGTAGCGACCGGTTCTGGTGCCGGGTAGGTGACACGCATCCCTCGGACTGCTTCACTCCTGAAGTCATAGGACTTGGACTTCACCTTAGCCTGAGCCTATCAAATGTTGGAAATTATTATTAAAAAAAATGACACCATTTAATTCATTTTTTGTGTCTTACATGACTAAAACAGGCCGCTTTCATAGCAAACCTCAAACTGAAGCAGCCAAAAAGAATTCATTCTTTTATTAACTGCTACAAGTTAGTTCTACTAATTTGGAAAATGCCATGAAGCAGGCTGCTTCTGCCCATAACATAAGTCCATCTCTAACATGTGAAATGGTGGAAATGAATGTTTCATTAATAGGACACTGCATTAACAACTCTCAGGCCACCATGTTTATTTTCACATCTCGCTGCTCTGAACAGATAACAGATAAGGTTTTCCTCAACTCACAGGGTACTGACACTTTTCTCAATTTAAAGATGGATACAGTTATAAAATTAAATAACTCATACCAGGCACATGCATCCATTTCAATATAAAAAAGAAAAAAATATATGTCTTTATTAATTTAAAAAATATATATATATATATAACAAGGACAGTGATGCAAAGATGACATTTGTTCACGAGTTTCCTGTAAAGTTCAGATTTTTGTGACTACATTTTTATAAGCAATTAAATTTGTACATAAGTAGTAAAGTTCATATGTGCAAATGTTATTTATCTACTGATAATATTTCTGAATTCTAATTTATTACATGCCACCTGCAGTTTTATTATTTTTCCTTTGAGCATGTAAAATAAATAAATAAATAAATAAAATAAAACAAACGCCACTGGCTGCTTGTTAACCTCATTTAGTTAACAGGAAATACTAAGCTCAAGCAGGCTGGTCCATTAAAACTGCTGCATAATAATTTATTATTCTCTTCATTTAAGAAACAGACGTAACCATCTACTTCCAGCATTCATTACGAGTTAATATATTTGTCAATATCTAAAATTATTTTCATCGTGTCATCCACTGTCATCGCCACAAATTTAACAGTTAAATTTTTGCCTTTGAGAAACCCTCCGCGGGCCGGATACTCACCTTTGGCGGTGTGGCTCCGCTTGTTTGACACCCCTGTGTTAAAGTATTCAGAGCCCGTTTTACCATGTCAACACACACCCTTTAGGTAATAAACAAACTGAATACACTCCCATTTATGTGCAGGCTGTTCTAATTATGCATAATTAGCATATTTAACCTGCTCATTGCCTAATGCATGCAGAGAAAGCAAATTAAGAAGCCAGAATCTGCAAAATTCACCCAGCGATGATGCACTGGGATTGTTTGCTGGAGCTTTATTAGTCTGTCAAGCATCCATTGTACTAAAATCAGCCGAGAGTAAACCGAGCTGCTAAATTTACCTTAAGCAGAAATGTCTTGGGTTTTGGTCCTCTCTTTTTGGGCCCGTACAGCTCCCCTTTCTCGCTCCCTGTGAAAACAGCAGACACCCATTTTGAGTGTCACGGGAGCAAAGTGCACCGAGGACAGCGTACAGTGCCTGAAAGGCCACACAGACATCTTACCTCTGCTCAAAAGCGGCAAACAAACGGGAGTCCAGGATATTTTCCTCCGGTTCCCAAGTGCTGTATCTGCGGATTAAAAACGCGGTGTTAGTCGGATGGAGGGGAGGCTGGCGCACGGCGTTAGCCTGCGAGCTAAAAATCTCCACCGTGCTCCGCTTTAATCCCGCTGTCTCGCTAGCTGTGGCGTGCTAACGACAGCCACAGCCGAGACAGTGCGGACACCGCGGCCGCGGGCTGAAAACATGCATGAGGCTGAGAGTAGCAGGACTTACTTGGGAGACCACCCCTTCCATTTCACAAGGTACTCAATGCGACCCTGCGTGCCATCAGAAACAGACAGACGGGACTTCGTTAGCTTACAGGGGTTAACAGCAGTACCAGAGTGCGCTATATTCAGCATTCTGGGAGAAAAAAGCACGTTACAGCTCACGCCTACCTTCCTTATCCTGCGTTTGATGATAGACTCGGCAGCGAATACCCTTTCCCCGACGGCGGAAAGCTCCATGTTTGCCCCCGTGCTACCTCCCGTTAGCTGGGTGGACGCTAACGCTAGCTGAGCTGATATTTTTCTCCAGTCCCAGCCACTCTGAATTCCCGACAGACCATAATACTCCCGAACAGAATGGACGTCAGCGCAGTTTTTCACAGCGTTGCTAGGTAACCGCAGTCGGTGGAACCTTTAGGCGAACACCCATTGGTCGAGCGGTTGCTACGTGCTCCGGTTGCTAAGTGAGTGGGGAGGAGCTTGCGCCTGTGTGAATTCTTCGGGGAGGGGGAAATGGTGGCTTTTTTATTTCCCCGCGCAGCGACTGAATCATTTCGCGCAAGTTATGTGCGCAAAAAATCCACGTGGTACCAAAGCAATCTCGTTATGCGGATGCGTCAGTGTTGTCAGGCAAATAGAGAGAAACTAGGAAATAACAGTGCTGCCGGAATCACGCGGCAGCGCGACGGTAATTTCCCTCATTTGCGTTCAGCCCGTCCGGCGCTGCGTTCATCAGCTGATGCGGAGGGTATTCTCTATCGGTCCATAAAAGCAAAACATCAAACGATCGCATCTTTGTCCTGGCTGCGCCAGGCCGAGCGCACATAATGAATGCACCATTTCTGCTGCATATACTTATTATTTTACAGTTACCTTTTTTTATTTTACTTTACCTTTGATTGTTCAGCTTAAAGGAAAATATTTTAATTATATGCAGCTGTCTGATTTGTCGCATATCATGTGTTTGAGTTTTGATGATTAATCAAATGTAGAGTAGGTCATATATTCAAATATTTAAATATTCGTCATTCGTTTTAAAATAGGAAATAAAAAAATAATACATCTGTGGTTTGGTAAGAAGACAGTCCGCTGGATTTCTGCCATGAAACTGATCCTTTCCGTGACTCTGATTCGTCAGACGTTTGGAAAACGACTATCACGACCCAAAGATGAGCCATACAAGGTTCTGCAGGAATAAAAGGAAGCGATCTGGGAAATTCAGGAAAGCTTCTCACTGCGTGGAACTAACGCCGTCTCATTGGTCTGTTCAGGAAAACGGGAACGTAAAAATCGGGGTGCCATTTACTTCTTTAATTTAGAAACCATAAAGAGCTTTGATTTTTTTTTCTGGTATCGAGATTTGTCAGTCCAAATAATCAGCAAATACGTTTGAGCTCCTGTGAGGCCTTTCAGCACACACGCAGCGCATCAGCCGCACAAAGGTCAAAGGTAAACTCACGACTTTCTCACAGTGACGCGCGCCTCGTAGTTCAGACCCGTTTTTCTCTGTTAACCCGCACAATCTGCCTCATCAATCTTACCCGCAAAGAAATTAAATAAATTCGATTATTTATTTATTTAGATATCAATATAACACAAATAAATACAAATAAATCCTAATTAAACAGCACTGCATTATTGTTATTATTATAGTGGTTAATAATGAATCAAACTGATTGTTTTAAATTGGTAATTCTTTACCTATTGATTTTAAGATTGATTTCATTAGGTTGCAATAACGGGAATAAGTATCTTACCTTATTTTAACAAATGCTGCTATTATTATTATTATTATTATTATCATTAAAATGTGGCTTTAGAAAAGCTGAATTAATATAAATAATACGCCGGAACGCCGCTCTATCACCGTTAGTTACAGTTACATCATTTGAACTCATTTTTGCTGACACTGGCCAATCTTTCTTTAGCAAGATAAAAATGAGATGGCAGTGAATGAATTTTAATAGAGGAACATCGGCGATAAAGGGAAGGGCATGAGTGCTGTTCCGGCTCAGGCCAGCGGATCTACTGAAACCAATGAGGCACCTTAACTTTATCCCATTGGCAACTTTTTTCTTCTTTTTTTTTTTATTTAGAAAAAAAGTCTTAATCCTTGTGCGGTGTTCAGGTCTGTTTGGTCGGTTTTCAGTAGTTAAAATTATACGATTTTTTTTTTCGGCCTCGGACTCACTGACCTTGGCTCACGTTCTGTGAAGAACATAAAAAATTACTCATTTTCAGTGACTTCACACTGTTCACCACCCTACATTTATGGAATATTACACATGTGATGTTCGAGCTCCGGCCTGAATAAGCAGGTAGGTGCTGCGAAAACTCACTCTGTCCTAATAAAGATGCCACAAAAGATCTCTGCTCAGAAGGCTTCAGAGATGAAGAGAGGAGCTTCGAAAGATACTGAAGAAGAAGATTTTTCAGGATCTGAAGATCTGACGGTGCGCTTGAAGGCGAGGATAAAACTGACCTTGAGTCAGCTACAAAACGAGCCCGCTCGCAGCAAGCCTCAGGGCCCCCTGAGAAGCACGCAGCAGCACACGCCAGTCAGCAACCAGCCAATCAGCAGCCAACAAGGGGGAAATATGGATGTCAAATAATTGTCTTCCTGCTCAAACAAAGACCGCCACAGGGCGGTAAGTGTGATAAAGATGCAGCCAGGACCAACGCAAGAACACCGAGCTTTTTCTGGATGTCTCGGATGGCATCCAGAAATTCTTTCACTGATATAGAGGGAAGGCGAGTTTTTGGAGAGAGATGGACCAAACCCATTTACGTGCTTTGGGCATTTAAAAAAAAAAATCTTGGCTGGAGTTTTCAGATCCAAAGGAGAACACACAATATTCCTGTGGGATTGAGAAACTGTAACAGCTGGTGCCAGTTAGGGCCGCTGCCCCTCCAGGCAGTACGCGCCATTTGAAAGACGGAAATCAGATCTGCGGGGCTGCTTGTGCTGCTGCGTCATCGGAACTTGCAAGTGCGCACAGGAAACTAGAGGGAAGAGCCCTTAAGAAAAACCAAGGAATGAGAGTTGTCCTGTACATGCACAGGGACTCAGTGGGCGCAACATCACATGCCTTAACCTTATTTACTTCACACAAGCTGTGACAGAAGCTCCTATAGAGGCGGCTGACAGTGGTAGGGACAGTCAGCGCTCCCTCCTCAGAAAGAGCAGACCCGTCAGTTCTTCCATGTTTGTGTTCACAGCCGATACTTCATTGATTTCCTACACGCCAAAAAAAAAAAAAAGGGGGGTGGGGGGCAAAAATGTGGAACTCAATGGGGATGGGAGAATGTGTGGTCAGGAGCAACAAAAAAATCAGAGATCATCAGATTATGAAGTCACAAAAGGAGGACTTGGCAACATGGACAAGTTGGTGAGTGAATACAGCTGCGAAATGAGACCTCTACGCCGTGCACTTGCGATATTTTTTTACCATCTTGGAAATGTCAGCGCACAAAGTTTTATTCATATGGATAGATCTGAACCCAGAAAAGCTCGAGAGGAAGAGACTCTTTCTCGAGGAGTTTGGCAAAGCACTGGTGAAACTTCAAACCCAGAGAAAACAAATTATCTAAAGAACCCTGCAGCTCCTGCAGCCATGGCGAGGAGGATCCTCCGAAACGAATCTGCAGAACCCGAAAGCTCTGTGTTTCGTGTGTAAAGTTGTGTAAAATTATGAATATTTGTGTGATCAGTGGGGTTTTTTTAGATCGACATAAATGCATTCGGTTTATTAACATTTTCTCATTTAGATTTGTTTTAAAAAATAAAGACGTTTTGCACCCGCGTGTTGACGCTGCTTTTTCATTTTTTTATGTTTTATCACTAAGAAAAAAAAGGTTTGTGTATCTAAATATGATCTAACAGCAGTAAATGCTGAATATTAACAGTATATGCTGCACTTATTGGTTGCAATTGGAATAAAATAGACGTGTGATGTTTTTAATTTGAGTTTTTAAATCATAACAATTAATCATGCGCGCGGGTCAAACAAGCCTGCAAACGTTGGCTGAGTAACAAAAAGATGAACACGTGGGTCAAGAGGCCGCGTTTCCTGGAAATTAGGGGCTGAGATCTGCCACCACCAACAATTTAGGGCAATTTAAATTTAATCAGAGTATTTTGTCGTTTTAAAATCGTAACGTGCGCCTGTTATTAATAAATGGGTGTGACTGCGGGCTGCGTAAACACGCACCGACACATTAAATTTCCAATAAACCAAATTTAAACAGTTTTTCTGATCTTCTCTGCTTCTGATCGATATTCAAATTAAACTCATTTGAAGTGGCTCAGAATGTTATCATCAGAATGAGCCAAAACGGAGATGATCCATGGTAAACCACCAGTTATTGTTCATTTATTTCATGGAGCGCACACAGAGACTGGATTATTTACCATTTATGCCTGACCAAAGGGAAACGGTCAAAAAGGCGCGGTAAAGGCAGCCAAACCAAACATTTTAAAGATACTAAAATCTGTTTAAGAATAACCCTGGATTTGTAGCGTTGGGGTAAATAATATATCGGAATCTTTTAAAGGAGGGGAAGCTCGAATGAAGCCTTCAGCTGGCCCGATTATTATTTCTGTCTACAGGTTGTGAGCGATGTCTCGTATTTTTCGGCGCACAAAAAATTCTGAGCGCAGTCTGAAAGGGAAGATGGGCGCACCTCAGACTCTGGATGCGATTGGTCTCGGCGCGCCTGCAGTGCAGCAGCGCTGCCGCCGTTAAAACATCATTGGTTGGCTTGTATCCGGGCAAGACGCGTGTTCCCGGTGTGCGCACAAAACGGGAATCCCCGGCCACAGCACAAAGGAACTAACAGGGAAAACAGAGTAATAAAGAAATAGACATTAGAGCATCGATTTTCCCATTGAGCAAATTCGTCCCGCTTTGTGTTGCTAAATGCGGGCTTTTATGGAGCGAAGGAATTTTGCACGAATTAAAGGGTTTCCCCGCATTTTTCTCACTTCTCTGGGGGACTTAAACATTTACACTAGACCCAATTTTAAATATTTATCAATTGAATTTATTCATGGGCAATCGCACCAATGAACAGGTGAAGAAGAAATGTAGATCATTCAGGTCTCATGATAGGTGATCAACATGCGCACCTTCTTCACGGTGTCTTTGCTCTTCGTTTAAAGTTGAATTTCTTTCACAGATTCCTGTCATGCCTCAAGAAAACATGATTACATGATGTGGGCTCAAGCGGTTTCAAACCCATCGGGCACGCACAGCCTGCAGGGAGGAGATGATCAGTGAGCAGAGATTCCACGGAAAACAGAGGCGCACAGCACCAATCCACTATTTAGGGAAAACACTGTGGATAATCGTGTTACCGTGAAACGAACAAAAAAAAACAAAACACCTGAGCCTTTCGGTGTTCACTGTCTACATGAGAACTGAGCTCAGTCCTCATGCCAGTTGCCACTGGGTGGCTGGAGGTTTAGTCACCTGTTTGTTATAAATTGGAAAAGGCAGGGAGATCCCAGCAGGCTGTCTGCGTAAATGAAACTATTAAACTCTGATGGGTTTGTGTGTAAGTTCGGCTCTGGCTGCGCTCCAGCTTCTACGTCCGCCCGTTTCCCCTTCAACTTCTTTTCTGTGTAAAAACAACACAAAGACTCCTTCATGCGAGCAGCTTTAAAGACTTTCAGAGGAATATTTGTGTCATTCTGACGGCAGACTCCGCGGCGGGTTTGCCACCGATCCTGAGATGATTTTATTTTCGGTTACAAAATGAATCAGTGTTCACAGCACAAAGAGCTCAAACAGCTGGGTTCCGTCAGTATTCTTTCTGTCCAAATAAAGACATCTAAATTGGATCCCAATTAAACAGAGGATGCAGGTCAACAGGTTGGTAACTTCGTTGATGTTTGGCGCAGTCCAAAATCTGCGCTACACGGCGTCTGTGCAGAAACTGCAGGCCCACTCGAGACTCTTTGGACGACTCATCTTAGCTCTGTGTGGCTGCGTGTGTTGGAATAAAAGTTTCTCTCCAAACATCAATTTCAAAAATCACCTGTTCTGTAAGAAGAACCCCTGAAACTGTCAGACTCAGTTCACTCATGCATGCGTAAATTCAGCTGCACCTGACAGGTGACAGGAGGAGGAACAGAGTGTAAATCGTCAGTACAGCTTTTTATGCAGTTCTTGTTTAGTTGATTGCATTAAGTGACCAACTTGCGCGGTGTTTGTCAGCCCCCCCCCTTTTTCTTTTTTTTTTTACACGAATTAAAGCAAACAGTCCTCACAATGGAAACAACTTCGTCTTAAATCCTGCGGGAATTTCCCGCTGCAGCTCCTCAGCTGGAACATCACAGTAATAATTTGAGGGCAGCAGAAGCTGCTGAGGGTTTCGGAGAGACGCGACAGAAAAGAGAGCGCATGGAGGAGGAGAGGACAGCCATTTTCTCTGTCGACGCTCATATTAATGCGCACAGAAAGCAGTTTTATTGGCGGGCTGGAGCGGAGGAAATGGTCGAGAGCTGCCTTCTCTGTCATCGCGGTCGTCGGAATGTCAAACGGCATCGCTTATTTAAGGATTATTTATGCGGATACATTGTTGGAAAACGCGGACATGACATATTTCCTCTCATAACAAACAGGCAGATGTTGTATTCATGTTGCAGACAAAAATGTTTCGGGAAGCTTTGGGAGCCAGGAGAGGGGCTGAGCTCATCTGCACATTTTTCCTTTCAAACGCCCTTCGGTTACCGGCTCCTTCATTAATGTGCATGCATTAAAGAAGAGGTGCACGGACCGAGCAAACGTGAAAATAATACCCCGCCTTATGCCATTTAAGTTGAACCTGTAGGTAAAGCGAAGCAATCGGTTGCCTCCTGTTGAGTCTCTCAGCATGGCAGCAGGATTTATCGAAGAAACACCTGGCATGAACAGCTGTTCAGGTCAAAACTGCGAGCTTTGAGTTACAAAAGTACTTCTGAAAGACGCATTTTAGCACGAATTAAAGCCCCAAACAGACGTTTTTCTTTTCATCCAAATAACTCAGCAATTAGGAGCAAATACTACCCGATATTTGAAGTCCTTCTTTCACTGTTATAGCTCAGGTCTGAAATCATTTTACTTTCAAATCAGTTGCTTATATCGGCCAGACATAAACTGCACACTCTTATAAAATGCTGTTTATATGAATAAAAACTTTCCATAGATAGAGGTGAACCAGGCCCGACTTAGGGGTCCAATACGGCACACATGTTGGTGTGTGTAAGATGCTCATATGAAAATACACCCCCGGCCCATGAACACACACACACACACACACACACACACACACACACACACACACACACACACACACACACACACACACACACACACACACACACACAAATAGAACCCAGATCAGATTTAGCTTCACTTGAGATAACCGTTTAAGATTATAGCAGCCGTCCTCTTTCTGAGGGAAACCGAGGTCACATCACGTGACTGAGAGTACCGGTCTTTCTTTCTGAGCATGGAGAACAAACACATCAAACACATTCAGTTGCAAACAATTTTATTATTGCAAATTATGATGCATCATAAGAAGCGTTTACTTTTTGCTCTGCACACAAACTAACGGCGCTCCATATTCTCGCAGAGCAGTTCAACGCTGCTCCAGCAGCGCATGAAGGGGACACGTGGGGACCAGGAGTGACCGTGACACGTGCTTTTACACACTTCTAATTGCAGCTCCATTGCAAACTGTGTCAAGACAAGCCTCGTGGATCCCATACATAATAACCGCGCTGACTTCACTGAACACATCAGGGTGCCGAAGAACAGAGACGTGCAAAGTTGAATCCACAGAACCCAGCCGGTGGTGTTAAGTCTGTGAGATTGCACAGCTCAACCAGCACATTTGTGACTGACATCATTTAAATGAAAGCAAAAGAAGCCACGCTCAGTCAGCGTGCTGCTGCAAAACATAAATTATCGGGAGTCACAGGCGTGTAAATCTGTTTCAACGTGACTTGTGCTCGGCATCGGATCCAGAGAGGCATGGCTTAGAAAACGAAACAGAAGCAAACATCAGCCGTGAATAATCTTCCATTTAAAAGCCTTTTTAACAATGCAAATCATATTTATTGACAAAAAGGCGCTTAATTTTTCTTTATTTGCTTGTTTAAGCATGCCTAATGGCATAATCTGTCCAAGCAGCACGCATCCTTTAAATCTGTCCATCTGTTCACTCACGCACGCACGCAGGCACGCACACACACAGTGTAATTTACCAGGATTCAATATAATTTTCCTCCTAACAAAATTCTCCATATAGCCTACATTTGTTTGACATTATCTGACATGTAGACGTTGACTGTATAAAACAAATTACATCCATAGAAAAGAGAAGAGTATTTATTTACAGAGTAAGTGCATCTTTAATTAAAGTTCCCTCATTTACTCAATCTAATTTTGCAGTTTTAGCTTTCATGAGGATACTGCATGTGATAAAATCTGCAGAAATAACAACAGGTTGAGCTTATAAGAAGAAGAAATATGCAAATAAACAGTTCCTTTTGTTTTTTATCTGAACTACCAATATACAAAATGAAAACAACATCAAGGGTTCATTTATACATTCAAGCATCCAAAAATACAAATATATGTCGTGTACATTTATACAGGCGCACAGCTGGTAGCCAGATCGTTACGCTGCTACGTATTCCTTGAATGTAACTGTGAGGCAGTTTGTGGTAATGTCTGTGATCACTATATTCCCAAGGAAAGGTTTGAAGGAGGGAAATGTGTCCTCCTTTCTCTGTTCGTGGTTGGACACAGACAGTGACTCAGTGTCCTGCTCCTCTGCAGGAGTTTCAAACTGAGTTCCTGTGTGTGTGTCAGCCTCCGTTTGTCTTTCCTCCTGTGTGCGCGTTAGCACTTCGGCCTGTGTCTGTGTTTCGGGGTGAGCCGCGGCTTTAGGCCTCGACTTGACGATGCTCAAGTCGATAGGCTCCTCTTGGTCCGCATACACACAGTCCTGCAGTCCGGGGTGACCGTGGTGTCCGTTTTGGTCCATGTTGATGTTTTGGGCCGGTGAAGAGGTTGTGTCAGGAGTGCTTATGCTCCTGCTGCTCAAAAACCTCTTACCACCCTCACGCTCCTCGCCATCTGTGTCAGAGAGGTGTCGCTTTAGTCCTTGAAACCCACCTTGGCCTTCTCTTTTGTCCTGTGATGAGGGGACTCCCCTGTCCAAAGGCTGGGGGAGCAGATTAGGTTTGGTTGTCAATTGTAAAGGCTGATCTGCTGGAAGCTGCCCCCGACCCCTGACCTCAACACGTTTATCCTGTTCCGTCACAGTTGGCTCTGCTCTGGGGGACGGTTCTTTTTCTTTGGGGCAATCTCTGTTAAATCCAGAACTGGGAGATGTTCCTTTGTTTATGGGGCTTCTTGCAAATCCGTTCATGAGGCCGAGCTTTTTGACGAGCTTCATCTTTTCCAGATGATTTTCCACACTGTTCTCGGTGCTCTGCGGTGGCTTTTCAGCAGCTTCAGAATCGCCATTTTTAACTTTGGCTGCTTGCATTCCGTTTTCCATGTACTTGCTCATGACAATGACAATCCGGCCGTTCTTGTTTTTGTTCTTCACGATCTTTAGTTTGCTGCTGCTGACACCGTTGGGCTGCTTTAAAGCGTCCTCTCTAGGTTTTGCCTTCTCTGGCTCTTTGTGTCCGTTGAGGTTCGCTGGAAGCTTCTTCAGCTCCATGGTGATATCCTTCACTTTGGTCAGACAGCCCGAGTCCTTGTCCCGAACCCACTTTTGCTGCAGCACCGGAGGAAGGTTGTACTCTTTGTTAGCTAGCTCCGGAGCTTGGACATCCTGCTTGGGTTTAGCAAATATGGGCTCGTGCACCTTGAGGTCCGGTTGGTAGTGGTGATGCTTCTTGCTGTTGAGCTGATAGTAGAATTTCTTGCCATTAGCCTGCTGCTCGGCCTCGCGCTCCCTGCACAGCGGCTGGTACTGGTGGTGCTTCTTACTGTTCAGCTGGTACTGCTGAGCCTGGGGACGAAACATCTGGATGGGGCTGGTTTTCTGACAGCTGTCCTCATCCAGGGATGCCTCCTGAAGGTCGGCCAGGATGCTGGACCTCCTGGCGAAAGAGGGCACCTGAGAGCAAAGACAGTAATCAGCGTTATTAAAAAACGCCCAAGCCCCATCGATAAAGAATTAAGTGATTTCTGTTGTTTTAATGCGCATTTAAAATAAAGGGCATCCCTCTGAGCTGGGAATTTGATTAATGATGAGCGGTCTACAGTTTCTATACATGTGTGCAACAAAAAGCTTTCATGAGGCCCACGAGCTGCAGTGAAGACACTGCGCTTGGAATGTGTGACGAGGCTCCAAATGAGCACAAGGTTTATTCCAGGGGCCTCGGGTCCATGTTGACACAGCCCTCCTACGGATCCCTCGCAGCTCTCTGAGCCACCAGCCCGGCCATCACAGTGACATTTCAAAGTGTCTCCTGTGGCTGTGACCTCAGCACGGAGGAATGTCACTGGCTGCTTTGTGTCCCGGCATTGACTTTATCCCATGTGTTACCACCAACACCCTCCTGAGAGGAACAAAAACATGCCTCTGAGGGGATCCCTTAGGCCTTAGGGCCAGTGATTGATGCATTAAATGTACAATCACAGTCATCTAACTACAACTGTTAGGTCAGGAAACAGATTCCTATAGAATTTAATGAACATAATGCCCCCTGAACATTATAATTTCCACTGTATAAGTACGCCAAACGCCTAAATTAAAAAGTATTTTGCAAATTTTACACATGAACCTTGGTTATCTCATCATGCTGGTACAACAAAGCCTGTGAAAACATTTCTGGAATCACCCGTGATGATAATCTCAAAGTCATCTGAGTTTAAAATAGGGAAACAGTGCGACATCAGCCAAACATCTGTAATGATTGTTAATGGCCTTGTTGACTGATGGGTAAATAAACTTACAGATGTTTGTGGCCAGTATTAATCTGCCACGTCATGAAAAAGATCATGTGATGTGGGTTAAAGGGGTTATTTTTTTTTAATGTGAAGATTTTCCTTGAACAAAATGGAGTTTAAACAACAACAAAAACAAAAAGGAAAAATTTTTTTTTTCTATTTGAAACATTAATATCTGGCACATCTTTCATCAGCAGAGCTCGAATGCTACAAAATCCTAACTGAGAACATGAAGGGGCCAAGTGCTTCACAGGCAGGGAGGGTCTAACAAAAGGAGCTTTGAGCTGCATTATGGGTAATGTAGGATCTAATGTTACCAAAAGATTTAACCACGTTAGAGACTACACGTTGGGATACAGTCGCACCTGCTGCATAAACTTTCTCAGTTCTGTTTATAACTTGTTGTTCTGAGTAAACTTTATGCGGTGATCTAAAGTCTCATTTTAGGAATTTCACATTTTAATACTTTCTGGAATTTCCTGAGGCTAGAGAGGGGATTACACATTACACAAAATGAAACATAGATATAATTCATCAGTTACATTACTGATAACAAGAGAAGTTTCAGAATCATGTTTTGAAGTATCCTTTGGTGTGTGTCATGATAAAAAAAATTTACTTGCCTGAACCAGAAGATGTTTGGGCTTCGGCCCTCTCTTACGGTATCCCATCATCTGCTCCTGACGTTCCCTGTGGGAGAGGAAGACGGCAGCCAATCAGTGAACCATGACGCAGAGATGAGTCGCAGTTGCATGGCAACACAGCGTCAAGGGTGTCCTCCTCACGTTCAGTGAGAAAACGCTGAGCATGTGTTACACTTCCTGATGTAAAATGAGCGGACACTTTTATTTGCTTGTCACGTATTTACCTGCTCGCACCACGCCGTCCTCACCTTTGTTTAAACAGGATCAACTGTGCACTCATCCTCAGCTGCTGAAAAAAATACAATCTGCATCCACAGTGGAAGATAGAGGCCAACCCCTCTCTGACTTTCTCCACGCAAGTCTCTCCAAGACAGTAATTCAATACCGCAGACATGAGTGATGTCACATTCCTCCCCCACCCTCCTCCCTCACATCTAATTACAATGACGACTCAGTGTATTTTCATAGTCTGGCATTCAGACGATCTGGCTCCCCCGAGAGGCACGCAATTAGTTTCAATAAAATCCCTCCCCTTTGGAGCGAGTCGGAGATAATTGCGAAAACAGCCGCGGAGTGAAGTCGATGTTTTGCTTTAACGTGTGACCTGCGCCTGAAAGGCTGCTGTGGGCAAAAGCCGAAGGAGGCTGAGAGAGAAGCCAGTGACAGTTTAACACGGCATGCATTTAGGAAATTCAGTCACACTGCCCTTCACGTGGAACTGCCTGGTCAGGTACTGAGAGGCGTATTTAGTGTTTAGCCAAGCAGCTAATCTCACCGAGGTAGCCGACTTTAAAGGCTGCAATTTTTAATTTCTATAACATTTACTAAGCAACTATTTAGTTCTTTCAATCTTGCTTTCCTTTTGCACCGTCATCACATCAACAGCTACGTGAAGGTGTGACCCCTAATGTAAACTTCTCCTCGCCTCCAAAATACACTTTGTTTCATGTTCCTTCGGTCAGATGTTTAAACTCTGTCATGCACAATGATGTAATGTGCAGAATGTGACTCTAGATTATTTCCACATTTGTCTGCTGAGGTTTCTTTGTGCCCTCAGAAAGTCAGACTTTTACATGTGTGCAGGCAAGCTCCATTTATAGCATTACAAACTGTACGAAGGCAAATCCATATGCGATTTACATCAGTGAGACACAAATACTTTGAATAAGTAGTACACCTATACTGCTAAAGAAGTGTAAAGTGATACCATGACTCGGTCTCTTAGATATGGATTAAGCCTAGTGAACTGAATTTCTCTTTCAGTTAATTAATCTCTGATATGTATGAAATCTGTGTCATATATATTTGCATTTAAATATTTTCCATGGGGGCTCTTAAAGTCTGTGCTCATCAGAAAATTCAGAGAAAAAAAATCTAACCTGAAAAAAAAAATATCATTGAACCAAACAACTCCTGGACAATCTTCATCAATTACTTTATTAGCTAATACAGTCACGCTGTGGAAAA
This sequence comes from Pterophyllum scalare, assembly GCA_024447675.2. Taxonomy (NCBI): domain Eukaryota; kingdom Metazoa; phylum Chordata; class Actinopteri; order Cichliformes; family Cichlidae; genus Pterophyllum; species Pterophyllum scalare. Next base: position 52,956 of record JAMQGT020002938.1, on the reverse strand, counting down.
TGACACAGGCTCATCTGGTGACTGGATGGCGGGCCAGCAGTTAGCACTTTAGAAGGATAACCTGATGCCGACACTCAAATAACTATCAGGTGACAAAAAGTTGATGTGCAACAAAGTGGTTCAGTTTGATCTGGTAACCCTAACCTGAGTTTAACCCTAATCCGACTCTGTGGTGACACTGGGTTTCATCCCAAAACAAACTATGACTTTTCCAGGCATCAATTGTCCTGCACTTCTAACACATACAGGAAGATCCTGCTTTATCTGTGGCTTAGTGACAGATATCTATGCTCTGTGATAGGAACTGGAAATGTAGGATACAGTTGATTAAAACCTGTTCTGTCATGTTTTTCTCTGTGGCTCATCCACTCGTGAGGCTGTTTCATCAAACTGTAAATTTACCTGTCTTGGAAAGCATCGAGCAGTCTTGGATCCAGGATGTTCTCCTCTGGTTCCCATGTGTTGTATCTGTCCAGAGAGGAGAGAGAGAGAGCAGTGAGGACACACTGGCCGGTCAAAAATGGCTCACTATAACGTGCACTGGCTGAGGACACCCAGGTGACTGGGCCTAATTCAATCTATTACTTATAAATCCTCCCTTGAGTCATAATTGTGGGCGTGCACGCATGTAAACAACATGCTGAGCCGCTGGCGCTCCCTGTGGATACACGTGTAATAAATCATGGGTAACTTTTACGCACGGCAATAGGAGGAGGAAACAACGGTCCAGCCTCCACACAAATCTCGATACGTGGCATTTTTTAAACATAGTGTTCAATTATAGACATGTCTTCCTTTAATTGGTACACTGGGGATTGCATACATTGGAAAACCACATCCATCATCGGGGCCAATAAACGCGCCGAGCGCCCAAAGCAAGAACGCGCAACCCCCCATATGCGCGCCCACGCATAGAAGAATGCACACATTCACACTTGCGCACACTTTCTGTTTTGGATGTGACGTCTTCATTAGGTGTATTTCTGTTATTAAGTGCACTCACCTTGGAGACCATCCTCGCCACTTGACCAAATATTCAACCCGTCCCTGTGAAGGAGGAGAAACCGGATAATCAGCATAACGTTACTTTACTCTGCGCTGCACCGTCATCTTAAAAATATCTAATACAAAAACATTTGTTCCTTTGGAAACAGAAGAGAATAAAAAAAGAATAATAATTTTAAAAAAATCCGCCTCCTTTCCATTTTCATGTGTGTAAAAATGTCCTTCAGCGCTCTTGTGACAAACCTTTCTGCTGCGCTTCTTCTCGATGCTCTCCACCGCAAAGACGTGCTCTCCCGCGGCGGGTAGCTCCATTTTCCGATACAAGAGAAGCCGCTCTTCTGCTTTTTTGTTTACCCCCCTCTTTGCTGTTGTTATAGGACACCTTATCCTTGCTTTCAGTCCGTTTTTCCCTGCTGCTCCTCTGATGTGAAACACAAGACTCCCCTCCTCCTCCTCCTCCTATTTTCACTGCGCCTCTTCCCTCGCTTTCCCCCTCAGAGAATCTCGCTCTGCAGCCGAGCTGGAGCTGCAGCCAGAAAACACTTCATGCAAATAGCCGTTGGTGTGACGTTACACGAGGGGGAGGTTATTGGGGGCGGGGGTTGTTCCCGTGCAGCTTTCAGGGGCTGTAGGAAAAAGTGTAATCACGACTTCAATGGCGCGTAAACATCAAGAAAAAAGCTGCACATAGCTGACGTAGAGAATGCTTTTGAGACATTTGGTGAGGAAACGTAAATCAAGGAAAGAACAGGTTCTTTAAATTTATTGTGGGTTAATTTACTGTAGCCAGGATATTAATAAGACATGCATGACATTTATTTTTCTTTCCCGCAGAAAAACACGCATATGACGCTAATTTTGTCTAGCTGGGATTTTGACTAAGTTTGTACCCCTTAGGCCTTTTAATAGAAAGTTCCGATTTCATTTGGTCCTTCATGTCTGACTGTGGAGACGTGCCACTGTGTGACATCACCTGCTGTTTGTACTTCCATTGTAAAATAAAACAGAGAGAGAGAGAGAGAGAGAGAGAGAGAGAGAGAGAGAGAGAGAGAGAGAGAGAGAGATTCACCATTGCAGATAATAATAATGTTTACTTTAAGCATGTTCAAAATGTGGCCCTGTGGGGCAGACTCGGTCCAGTCTGTAAGACTGATTTGCTTACAAGTGTGAGAAATGCAGTGACGTCTTTACTATCTTCAGCTTTTTTTAATATCTAAAGTAACCAGTGAATACACTGTTACTGGGTGTGGTCCTGCCACTATAAACACACCAGCATAAAATGTCTGGAAAGTTTGTCTTTGTTTGTTTGTTTGGACAAATTGTTTGAATCATAAATAGTAATATGCTATATTTGTATCATTCCAAAAACTCCACATGTGAGGGTTTTGTGCTTTTGTAGCGCATCTGTAATACACCTGTAGACACGTTGTTAATATTCCACTCATTTTTTTAAATATAGGTTGTTCATCATCTGTTTTGTGAATGGCTGCTTCATTAAAATGTGAACGATTATTTCTTTTCAGTAAAAAAAAAAAAAGTTATTATCCCCCTCATTCACTGAACCGGCCCACGTAAGATCACATTCGCCTGCATGTGGCCAATGAACTAACGTGAGTTTGACACGCCTAACCGAAAAACAAGTGCACCACACAACGTGACTGATGTTGTAAAAGTTACGAGCAAAAATGAGACCCTGAACGCACCATCGCCCTCCCTTGTCGCTGAACGCGAAGCCAGATCTAACTGGAAGAGGCTGCTATGAATGGTGAGTGTATTATCCTGAACGTGATGGCCCAAATGTGCTGCTCAGCAGCCCGAACTCAGCAGCTGGGCAAGGCCTTGCACCTAATTTTGTATTTGCAGATACAACACATCAATAGTCCGGGTTTATTTGGGATAATTGTTCCTATCTTTGCGCCCTCGCAGCTTGTAGCACCTAAATGGCTATGCAAAATGTATTTATGACGAGGGCCCCAAGATGAGGTGGTTAACCTGAGATTATACGTCCAAAAAAGAGAAAAGGCTGAAAAATGAAACCATCCATCTGAAAATACACAACAGGCCCAACCAAAGTCAAGGCCAGAGCCGCTGTGACATTGATTTATCACCGCCACCATAACAAGGCCTTCTCTATTACGGCAAATGCCAGTGAAACAGGGAGAACACATTCCAGTCCTGTGCCCTGTAGTGTGGATAACGCGACGATAATGTGGCATGAATCGTGACCCTGTGTAAAGTTAAATTGCGAGCAGAGCCCCTGCGCTGTTATGCGCATTACAATGAATCGATTTCCATATCCTCTCCGAGTCAAGGTCACACAAAGAGATGACAGTTCACAAGGCACCGTGTCGCGGGGATTTTCTGGTGGATTTTCGCGCTGTTAAAAGATAGCTCCTGGTTGAGTGGCACCCGATGTAGGTCATCTTCCAACTCTCCCCCCTGGTTTTAACTCCGGAGGGGTTATTTCTGACTGAGCCCCGACAAGACAGGCACCAGCCGCTTCCATTATTGGCACACACAGCCCCCGGACAGTCTGAACCAGCTCAGGCCTGATGCTGAGGGGGACACACGGACCTCTGGCACGAAAGCCGACGGTTTATGCTAGAAATGGATGCGCTTATTTGCACCTGAGGGAAGGTTGAAGATTTTGATATATTTACATGGACACAGAGGGAGGTTACAAATAACACAATCTTTTTCTGTTGCCACGCACAACCCTCTGTTTCATTATATGTAATCCGAGTCTAGGGAAGGAATACATTTCAAAAGCATCTATTTTAAAACAAAAACGCAAAACGTCACTGCAGCCTCGATTGCATTGTTTCAGACGGCTGGACCAAATAAAATTCAGCATCGAAAGGGTTAAAGTGCAGAGTTCCCGCAGGCTGCTGCGCTGGGCCTATTGCAGAGAGGCACGATGGTCTTTCCTTATAAGGCAATGGGTGCAAATCGGCGGTGAAATATCGCCTGAAATGAACGAACACGGCGCGCTCGGGCTTCTCTATTTACTCCAAAATAGCCTTTCATTTGCACAACACACCCGTTATTCTCCAACTTGTTCGCTCCGTGCCGCGCCGGTGCGCCCGCGCGCAGCAGCCTCGGCGCGCGCACGCGGCGCAGCGTTGCCCGCACAGTCTGCTAATTCATCTGCGTCATTCCTGAATTAGGGATGAGCAGAAGAATCGGGGTCGCCAATTAGAAGCGGAGGGGAAGGTGGAGGTGCCAGTATCAATAAATGCTGATCAGGGAGCCTACATCAAGCGTCCGGGAAGCCGTGCACGTGTCACCTGCCTGCACCTCAACCTGATGGTGTCAAAACCTGCTGAAGATCAAGGAGCACATTTAGGTCCATCGGGTATTTGTATGCAAGCAGAGGGGGGAAAGGGGCAAAAGGGCTGGTGAAGCCAGAGGTTGATCTATGTGGTGCTCAAACGACATCTTTTTTTTTTTGTCTCGTGGTTTGGAACACGGCACGTGCTCCAGGGGTGGGTGGAATGTGATGGCGCACGTGCGTGTTGGTTATTACTGGTGCCGCGGAAACTTTACCTGAGCGGCACCGCGCGGCACGGTCCACGCTGCAGTTTGCACACTGAAAACAGAAACAAAAACCGGCGCAGACGTCGGTAATTTAGCGCAAAACTTCCCGTTTCTCTCCAGCTGCACAAGCACCGTTTATTTATGTACCTCGGTGTTAAAATGCAGCCCGGGCTGTGGGAGGAATTGTGTTAAAAACACCAGAGAAAAAAAAACAAACAAAAATGTGACGCACAAAGAGAACAAACAGGTCTGATCTGACTCGCATTTGTCTTTATCTCCATCTAAACTCCTCCTTATGCCAGTTTTGTGTTTAAAAATAAAATAAGGTACAGTTGGGTTGTGTTTAAGTTGCTGCAAAATTCCCAGAAAAAAACACGTGTTCCTTCGGACACGGACAAGAATAGTCACTCCTGAAAAAGCCCGACGTGCAGGTGCGCAGTCAAGGCTGTGAAACCGACTCAATTACTGCATGAGAGAGGACAGGCTGAAGATGATGGTATGAAGGCGGCACAGTAACAGGAGAAATCCACAGGAAATTACAGAGAAAGGAGCCAATTTAGAAGTTTAGTTTTGAAAGGCGGACGTTTAAATCCACTCCTCCCCGACCCTTTACTCTTTCCCACCTGTAGCTCCCCTCGGACTGATCTCCTTCAGTCTTAAAAGATTTAAACCTGCTTGTTTGTTAGAAGTTAGAAAATGTATTTCCCCTCTACCAGATAACTAAAGCACACGATTGCAAGTCTTAAATGTCATAAAATAATGCGTGTTTTCATCAGTGACGGGCTGAATGGAGGGGAAGAGGTGACATTACTGTAAGAAGAAGTGAAAAACAAAGAAAAAATTTCTTCCTCATGCATCACATACTTGCCTTGGATGCATGATTTAAAGGAAACCAAAATCAGTTTGCGGTATTTAGCAGCAGGAGCAGCAGGTGAACATGAAACATTTACAAAAGTCCTGCGATCCCGAGCATTTGATGACGCACTGTGAGTGGGGACATCTGATTAAGATGACATTTCCACATAGGAAGAAATGACGCTCTGCCTGCATCACAGCACAGTGCTGCAGATCCGATGACAGCAGGGGAAAAACAGGAGGGTGGAGGTGGAGGTGACACGAAACAACGTCCAGAAGAAAAGATTTCAGTAACGGCAGCGAAGGGAAAGCAGAAATGTGGACGTGTTGGTTCAAATCAGCTGCAGATTGTTTGACCTCTGAGGAAAGAACTCGGAGGGGAGATTCAAATTTTCTGCAGTTTCCAGAAATTAGTCATCTGACTTTGACCACAGAGGCATTTAATAAATAAATCAAAATATGTTCTGGTGAAAGGTCAGCCAACCGCTGCTGCTGAAATCCTTTAAGTGCACACAAAGAAAAAGGCTGCCTTGGAACTAAAAGCTTTGCAATTATTTAATCAATTTAAAGTTTTCTTTAATGCGGCCGACCTCAGACTCTGACTGAGACCTGCTCTAAAAACCAAAGGATGAGAGGCTTCCTTTTGTAAAGTAAATGATTCCTTTTACATTTTGCAGATTGTCACATAAGATGAAAACTCACATGCACCTTTATGGCTTATAGGAAAATCTTTTAATCTGAAAATGAAAAGTTTCCACCAACATGCGCTGAGTGGAATGAGATCCGTGCAGTTTGGTTGTTGTCCACAGTCTGCCGTCACTCCATCTCACAGCACATTTGCTCTTCAGCTGGGATTCACTGCAGCTTCCTTTTTCTCTCTAAAGATCAAATGAGTGAGTCACTACAGGCACTACAGGCAGGTTTAATGCCATCCTCAGCCTGCGCTCGTCTTTTAGTGGCTTTGGGAGGGAGACAAAGAAAACACATAATGCTGTAAAGTGAATACAGTGTGTAAAATGATTTCCACAGAGATTTCTCCAAGGAGACCTCCTCTTTTGGTGTCACCTGTCATTTTGTAAATTGATGGCACAAAACCTTCATAGAATTTGAAATCGCACACGTCTGACAGTCATCTTTTGCATTTCATGAAATCATCTCAGAAGTTTGGAGGAGACAATAATGTTTTAGTGTAACTGGTATAAACTCACAAGGGGCCCCAACCAGACACACCTTCCCCATAAAAGGTCACAGACCAAAGAATAAGCTGCAAATTACAAGTTTGACGTTTTATTTGAATAACTCTTGATGTCCTTTTATATCAAGTTTAAAGGGATATTTCAGCAGAGCCTGTTTATCCACACTGATTGTTTGGTGTTGCCCAGTTTGGGAGATGTTAGCTGTAGACATATCTGCCATCTCTTGAATGTAATAGGACGAAATGGCACTCGCCCTGTGGTGACCAAATTGCCTAAATAAATAAATAAAATTCAGCTGCCACGTTTGTTTGTTTTTTCAGAAATGATGTCCCAGTTATTTTAAAAAAGCAGTTTCATGCAGGAACTATTTTCTCTCTGCCCAACTACACTCACCAACCAGAAAATGCACAAAGCCAACATTACAGCTCTGCCGTGTGTGTGTGTGTGTGTGTGTGTGTGTGTGTGTGTGTGTGTGTCAGTATCTGCAAGCAGGGCGCCGGGGCCCAGACGGTCCTCACTGAATGAACAGGGGTGAATGGAGCTAAACAGATAATTATTTTACACCGGCCCCTCAACAAAAACCCACATTTTATTTTAGTTTTTGAAAATACAGCGTTGATAAAATGAAATAATATAAAACAACATCTTTAGTGTTTTTGTTTTTAAAAGTGAAGCTGATTTTGCAAATAAAATACTGTCATTCTGCTAATGCGTGCTGATTGGTCAGTTAAGGATACTGACCTGCTCCCTTGATGAGCCCCTTTAGAAAAGATAACTAAAGCAGAAACACAGCTAAACCGCGACACAAGCTTAAATGTGACTGAGATCAGGACACTGCTACTCACTTCAGGCCATAAAAGGTTGTTCATAGTGTCCTGAACACTCACAGAAAGGTATTTTACTACAGTCTGAACACTTAGAAACAGCAAATGGAACTGCCCAATGAAAATGGCTCCTTTAGGCTTCACATGGCCCCATTCACTCATCCCATGAGCTGCTCTTGAGCATTTTGAAGTTCTTTGCACGAGTTCCTCCAGATGGGTGCATGCACCCTTCCTTCTGTAGCGTGATATAGTTGGTAGGGCGTAGTTTGGACTTCCTCACAGGAGTGTGATTTCTGGAAAGCTGCATTCCTGCTTTCAGTTCTTAAGCCAAACTTTTTGTTTGGTTGTGTGTTTGCTGTTGTGAAGATGTTGAGCTTCGATCGTGGGATGGGTGCAGCCCTTCTCTGAAATTATATTCAGTTCATTTCAGGTCTGTTTGAGCACAGGGTGTCAAGGTGCTGTTCATTTCTAATTGTGTCATTTTGAGGTCTGAGGGGTTGTATCGTAACCGCTGTTGGTGCAAAACAGCACTTGTTAAGAATCCCGTTCCAGGCCGAGATGGATCCTCGTTAAAAGAAGGTGGCATAAGGATAAACGGAATAATTTATTTTATGATATATTCAGACAAAAAGCATCTTCTGGTGCAGAATTTCTTTAACCATAGCTAACATCATGCTCATAAAGTGAGGTGGTCCTTAATGGGATTAAAGCCACAGAAGACAGATGCTCCTTGGCCTTCACGCTGAAATGTGTCAGTCAAACAATGAAGTTCTCTTTATCGCTCCTTGGAAGTAGCTGAAGTTGTGGCAGAAACCAGAAAGTGAGTGTCATTTAGTTCATTATATTAAAGAGGAGGCAGCCGTCTCTACAGCCGACATCTCCAAAACTGCACACACCAAACCATCAAATGGATAAACAGCACTCTGCACGAGTACGTCTGATTTTGGAGTGAACTGTCGCATTAAAATAGCTCCTAAAGAAATGTAACGCAGTAGAAAGCCTCATATTTTCCTCTGGAATGAAGTTGCATAAAGTAGAAAAATTAGATTAAAGCACGTCAAAGCTTCTTAATGATGCGCAGGGATGGAAAGATGATTTTACAGAGTGAAACGGCGAGCCTGCGATAAACTCCTGTCTTCAGAGATTCGTCTCTGTGGGAGTTACTGTGTGAAAGCCAAATGAAATCTTGAGAAGCTCTTCTAAAGAATCTGATTTCCCGACGCGTGCTGGCGTGTGACAAATGTTTTTAACCTGCCGAGGCGACAGAGTCAGTTCAACAGGATTCGTGATGTCGCACGTGGCGTCTCTTCTTCTGAGCGCGATTCAAAAGGATTCAGAGACGCACAAAGCGAACTCCGCACACAAATCATTGGTGTGTAATTAGAGACTCGAGACTCAGTCCTGACATTCAAGTTATTTTTACCGGGTTTGTGATGACGTGGAAGTTAATAGGTAAGCGTGACTCAAGGGTTAAATGAGTCTCCCAAGAGGCTTTGCTCAGGCTTTCTAAAGAGCCCTCCCGCTTACGTCAGCAGCGGCAACCTGCCCACGACACAAGCTGTGTGCCTCTCCTGTGCCTTTTAGAGTGGAGGCAGGGAAGATGTGCTCTGGCATCGCAGTGACTCAGCCTCCCATCCAGACATGTAATTGATAAAGATGTGTGTGTTTGTGCGTCAAAGGCAGGTAGTGGTCATGAACAGTGACCACTGAGTGACTCACAGCTGCAAAGTGTACATAATGGATCTTGCACTGATAATGGTGTGAGCTGAGCCTCCCTCAAACATCACATGGGCGCACAATTTTTTATCAAATCGTTACATTTTTCGGTGATACGCAGCCATTCCAGAGTTCATCTTCCACCCTGCCCGATTCACTCACAAGTCCATAAATGTGAATATTGACTTCAGTGTGCGTGTGTGGTTTATGACTCTAATCAGTTCCAGTTTACCTCCTTGGCTTTTTGGCGTGGCAAATGAAAACGAGAAGCTGACAAAAAAATAAGAACAAGCTGAACTGTAAGCTTGGAGATGCGCAGTGACATCGTACCTGCTGGTTCTTTGTCTTTCCCACGTGAACGCAGGATAATTACGTGTTTGGCAGGGAGCGATGGAGCCGACATGTGTGTCGCTGGTGGGGAGGCTGGAGGAGGGACCCGGACAGCAGCTGAGGGCAATCATCTGGAACCTGGCCGCGTAGTGGACACATGGTCTCATTTGATGATCCGGTCAGCAGGTCACGAGAGGAGCAGACGTGGGCATGTTTAATACAAACACACATGTCCTTAGTTGGGATGGGGCAGGGGATTCGCTGGACCATTCTGGCAGGCATCCTGGGAAAATAAAAGCATGTGAGGACGCTACAGAGAAGTGCCAAGTAAAACACAGCTAATGCATACCACAGCAAGAGGGCTGGCTGATTTATCGCCTCAAAGTGAGCGCCGTGCTGGAGCAAAGGTCTATAAAAACAGGAGATGCCAGTTTTCATTGTGTCCCATGCTGGTGCCTGGTCTTGTTTTACTGGCAGTTCTCAGGTATTGTTAATGAACAATAAAAGTAAAATGCTGCAGAGGGAGGAGTGTGAGTCATGTCTTTTACTGATATCCTCTTAACATCCACCAGATTGATACCAGGCTGTAGGGTTAGGTTTAACCTTTTTGGCACGTTCAAATCAAAAATATTATGGCAGATGAATTGTAATCCAAAATGTTTGTTGTCGTGTGGTTGTTTATCCACCCATTATTTTCCACTTATCCAAATTCGTGTATTCCAGACAGCAACAAGTTTCAATTCCTCTCGAGGGATCTCGAGGTATTCCGAGGCCAGATGAGATACACCCTCTTCAGCATGCGTGCCTAGGAAACCTCTAAAAGCAGGGGACCAGCAGTCCACCTCAACGAGCTTCTTTTGGCACAGAGGGGCAGCGGCTTCACCCTGAGCTCCCTCTGGACGTCCTCTCCCAGCCACCCTACAGAGGAAACGCCCGAATGTCTGACTGTGGGTGAGGGCTTCAGTGCAAATGGGCCGGCAAATCAAAGGCTCCACCTTCCAACTCAGGTCGCTCTTCACCACCGCAACCTGGTTCAACAGCCACATCACTGCTGAAGCCGCACCAAATCCACCTGTCCGCCTCGTGCTCCACCTTCCCACCGCTCCTGATAAGATCCTGATATACTTGAACTCCCTCGCTTTGGGCGGCCTCTCCGTTTTATTTAGTTATGCTGTGTGTATGTTTTGCAGATTTATACTTCATTTAGTTCATGTTAATTCATTCTTAACTTTAACAGGTTTAAAACTGAGAACTAAAAAGATATTCTAACAAACTGCCTTGAAACAATTTTCTCAGGATCTTTGATCTTTTATTCTTCTGGGAGTCCCGAGGTCCACACTTTACATTATTTATAATATGAATATGTCTGATCAGCCCTGTTGAAAAACCATGGAAGACATAACCGCAGGACAGCCAAAGCAATGAATTCATGTTTGTCAGAGAAAGCCCCTCCAGGTTTCAAATTTTCAAAGTTGGAGGCAAGACAGACTCTGCAAGAGGTGAAAGAGAGAGAGATAAACTAATCTGCAACTTTCAGGAAAACGACCTACACGTCTTTGAGCCCGAAACAGTTGTAGAGTTTGAGAAACTGTGTCAGAAAAACCAAGAGGCAAGTGAAAAGAAAGACAAGTTAATCTCCCTGAAGGCCTGTCTTCTCCCAGAGAGGGAGAATGGCAGGTTGGAGGCCACCATTGGAGAAGACTAGAGCTGCACACCTGCAGAGGATCGATGACAGGCTTTAGAATAAGGTGAACCGGCTGGAGGTGGAGCTCAAACTGAAGAGAAAAGACTTCTAGAAGGTATAAAAACTGTTTGTGCTCTCTGAAAGCTCTGGAAGTGAATTGGATAGTTTGCAAAGTCTGGTTTGCCACAGAGGTCTTCCAACACCAGCCCTGCTGTCAGAAAAAAAGCCCTTCACAAAAAACAGAAAGAAAAAAGAAAAATCAGGCTTTTGGTGAGGGGCAATCCAAAGAGGAACCGACTCATCCAGTTCAGAGATTTAAAAAGAAGCAGATGAAGAAGGATCCTCGTGGCCGGCCTTACACCACATTAAAACCACTGATGAATGAAGTTAATGATGCTGCAGGTGAAGGCCTTTCAGTGACTTTTAGAGGTGGATGAGGCGGGCATGTGAGGATCAGAACTGGACTGAGAAGCAATGGAATAAGTTTGCTTTGGTCATATATCTTTGCGTGCCGTTTACCAGGGAAAACCTTGGTTTCTGGCATTCACACCGGTGCCTCTTTTACACAAACAGTACCATCTGCCTAAATGCTGCAGAACAGTTTCACAGCGTACCAACCAATCAGAGTACAGCATCCCTCTGGCCGAGTCAATCTAGCGCTGACCGCGTTCAAAGACGGCCGATTCTGTATCTTCTAGCTTCATTAAGCCTCGTCCACGCTCTTACCGTCACACTGAATTAACGCCCACCACAGCTTCTGCATGTGTGGCCAAACACCCGACCGGCCTCCTCTCAATGGGGAGAGCATCACATTTTCACTGTGTGCAAGCAGGGCTCTTGGGGTGGGACGGGGGCGGGTGCTTTTTGTTCTCTTTCATTTGAATTCAGAATGTTTCTTTTAGAAATCTGATAAATGCAGACCCATTAGCTCCCGAGGGAATGCTTCATAAAGGAACTTTGAATGCAGAAAGACCACCTGGTTCTTGATTGAGAGGGATTTATACATAAACCTATTATTTTCTCATGATCTTTATGGACACATTTAGTTGGACTAGAATTATCTCATTATTTATGTGGTTTCATTAGACCAGTTGTCCAGTTATAACACAGACACACTATCAAACCAAAACATGTTTTAAAATCATAAAAACCCGGCTAAAATCTGCACTTCCGAGACTCTTAAAATTCATGGCAACCACTGAGTGTGTGTTTCCGTGTGTGTGTCTCAAGACGAGACTTGACTGAAAGCTTGCCTGAGAGGAACCTTGAAGCAGGCCACATGAGAGGATGCTGATATAGGAGCGGCCTCCCTCCCGGTCCTCTGGCAGCCTCTTCCCCTGTCGGAGCTGCTGGTGAGACAGCTGGAAGCCAGAGCTGCTGTGCAGGCTGATGAGGCTCCAGCTTGGGGATAACGGCAGGAAGGCGCGGTGTGAGGAGGCAGTGGAAGAGGAGGAGAAGGAGGAGGACTATCTATCTTAGCCCTCAGGATACAACCGCATCACACTGAATCTATCCAAGGTGACAGTGAGACAAGTGCTGGTGTATGGTGGGCCCTGGGCAGAGGCAGAGGGGAGGGGAGGGGAGGGTGGAGGGGGAGGGAGCTGGTACCTGCAGGATGAGGAAGGAGGAAGGAGGAGGAGGAGGGTAGATTTTCTCACTTATTGGCTTGTGTTTATTGTGTGTGCGTGTGTGATCATGTGGTGTAAATGTTAAGAGCGGCCTGCAGCCACGCTGACAGTGCACTGCAGGGGGTGATTAGGGCTGTGCCATCCATCTCGCAGGCAGACTACAGCAGCAGAAGAGGCAGAAGTGGAGGGAGAGAAGGGGCCTGTGTGGTAGATGGAAAGGGGGAGGATTACTTGCTAACACTGATTAGCTGGCAGCTTAACGACATGCTGTGTTTTCCATCTCATCATCAGCACATGACCTGGGGCGTATTGGGGGGGGGGGAGAATGAAATGGTATTTTTGATTATTTGTAGAGGAAAAAAAGGGAAAGTAGAGAGCTGGGTATGAATATTCAATTCAGGCCATTACAGGATGTCCTACTTGGATTAATAATCTGACACTGTATTAAATTAAAATGACTATTTTTATTTTATTTCATATTTAATGAATGACTTATGAGCTTGTCTTATAATGTCTTTCACATTTTACAGCATTCTCAGGATCTGAAATCTAATTTCTTATATACTGCGTGTAATTTTTTTAAAGGAAAATGTGCATTAATGTGCTCTTCTCTTTAAATACTCTGCTTCTCCCTTTGATGAAAAACAGCAAGCTACTGTGCAGTCTCACAGCAAAGTACACTGCTCTTTTTTCTTTTCGAAACACATGTTGACTGTGCTACATCACAGTCAACATCGAGATATAACAATTAGAGCGCCGTTTCAGACATTTCTCAGTTCAAACATCCTCGGCTCCTCTCCCTTGCGTCCTCTCCCACCAGAGGAGGCGAAGACGACGCGTGGAGCTGAGGCACTGGGCGTTTAATAAAAACAGGCATCCTCGCTTCGGAGCCATCAGCCATTAAAGAGCTTTCAATGAAGTGTGGCGCAGCTGCATCGTGTCCACTGCTTTGCTACTGCTGAGTTTTATGAGCTCGGATGTCACACGAGCAAAAGAGTTGTCGTGACAGCATTTGCATTTAGGCGTAGTTCAAACGTAACTCACGGTACAGCATGTAGAAATTAACATTTTCATATTTTTATCCATTACACACGCAAATGGTAAAGAGCAGAACTTGCGGTGCTTTTTTTTTTTTTTTTTGTTAGTCTTACTGACCACAAAGTGCTTTAGAATTACAAACCACATTTTATCGATGCAATGCTTTTATATGCACTCTGCCTTCCTCACATCCACGGGCAATTGACCTAACATACAGGGACCCAAACTCATTTAACATTCAGACCAAGAACTGTCCTGAACACTGTGAGGGACGGTGCTAACCCGCTGCATCACCACACTGCTCTTAAATACCTAAAACAACTTATTAAGGAATTATTGTCCCCTTCCTCCATGGTTTGTACAGTCATGTAACAAAGGAAGTTTCACAGGACTCTATGCAGGCTTATGGAAAACTAAGTTCTCCCCTGACTGTGAACTTGAACTTTCTTCTTTCTTTAGCCTCTCACATTGTTTTGGAGGAATTTCAGTCAGGTTGAGTTCTGGACTTTGACTGCACCATTGCAGCGCCTTCATTCTTTTCTTGTTCAGTCGTTCTGTTGTTGATTTGCTGCTGTGCTGGGGTTCATTGTCCTGTTGTGTGACCCAATTTCAGCCAAGCTTTGGCTGTCAGACAGATGGCCTCACATTGGCTCTAGAATATCTATCAATCTTTATCGTCACTGCACAGTACAATGAAATTATGCATACTTTGTCATTTTAAATACTTTGGTATACAGAAGAGTTCATGGTCAACTCAATGACTGCAAAAGAAGCCCAAATTATCACCCCTCCACCACCGTGCTGACAGCTGGTATGAGGTGTTTGTGCTGATATACTGTGTTTAGTTTTTGTCAGATGCGGTGCTGTGCATTATGGCCAAACATCTCCACTTTGGTCAGGTCTCTCCAAAGGACATTGTTCCAGAAGTCTCGTAGTTTGTTCAGATACAACTTTGCAAACATAAGTCGTACTGCCACGATCTTTTTAGAGAAAAGAGGCTTTCACCTCGCAACCCTCCCAGTCTAGCCAGGTGAAACTTGGAACCTGCTGAGTCTTTGATAAGCAGAAAAAGGATGGATGGATGAACAGTTAACATGCTGAGGCCTTCTGAGATGGAATTCTTTGGTCTTTCCAGTTTCTCTGAGCATTGCACGGTCTGACCTTGGGGTGGATTTGCTGGGACGTCCACTCCTGGGAAGATTGTGGATTTGTGCTACAACACAGCTGGGTGCTCATACTAGCAAACTGCCAAAACATCTGCTTTTATAGAGGCGGTAACGCGTGATGATCCGTCATTTGAGTGCATTTGACTGTCAGCACCTGGCTACTCCTTACCCTGTTATTCCTATGGAAGCAGTAAAGCTGTACCTAGTTTTTCATGGGACTGAATAAATGTCTGTGCATGATCTTCCAAGGAATACATCTGTGCATCCTCAATTATAAAAAGCCTCCTCTCTTCTCTCTCCCGCCTCCTTCAGAGTCACAAAACAGAGAAATTAGGAAAGCCCACAATCTGATATTAGAAGTGTTAAATATTTAGGTTGCATTTAGATTTGGATCGTGAGATTAATGTAAAGATTTAGCAATGGTGCCACCATATCATGACTCTGCCAGTGATGCGCTCCAATCTGGCCTGCTTTCACCTTCTGGATGGTTTTCAAAATGTTGACTAAGAATGGATTTCCATGACTTTGTGAGGCAAGTGTTAACGGAACTGCAACAAAGGTGACATCTTGTCTTATTTTAATTAATAAACTGTTTTAAAGTACAAAGGAAAAGAAAGTCAGCTTATTTTAAAACAGTTTATAACAGTCAGTATTATATTGTAATGCTTTTTTTTTTTTTTTTTTGCTTTGACATTAAGAAGCTGTTGTTCATTATTATAATTTTACAGTGTTTCTACTCTTTGCTGTGCTGGCACATTTTAGCTGGTATTACATGCAGGGTGGGGTGATGCAGTTATAGTTTGCTGTTTGTAGAGATCACGGTATGAACACTAAAATAACAGTACAGTCGTAATGAAACAGCTGAGAGTATTAAACTGTAATACTTGCATTCTAAAGAGTACCACAATGCTTTTTGTTTGTTTGTGAAACACTGCTGTTTGGGATCACTGTAATTTTACAGTGTGCATACTGTAAACCAGAACATGCATGTGTGGGTAGATGCCCTCATACTGCAGTAACACGGTAATAAACTGTTTATAGAGATTAGGATTAGGAGCACTAACACTATAATCGTAACAGGTGAGAGTATCATATGTACTGCTTCTGTATTACACGTACAATACAGTATTACCGTAAAACATGTTTAAAGAAACTACTGTTGTGGCAGTTTTACAGTTTGCTTGCAGTAAAGTACTCGCATATCCATTACAGTGGGACAGTCATCAGTACTTTCCTGTAATTTAACAGTAAAGATTCATTGTAGTGGAATACTGAATAACTGGTTTATAGGTTTAACTAACTGACATATAGCACATTAATCTCATGTAAGCTGAATCTTGTAAAATGTCTAATGCTGTATTTCCTAATTTAATACCTGATCATCCTGGCTGCAGTCCAGTGCCCATACAGGCTGAGCATCATGTAGCACAGGATACTTCAGTTAATCAATCCTCCCTTTTATCGAATTAAAATATAAATAAAAACCAAATAAATATCTTAAAATGAATGAGCGAGCGAGCTACGCCGCTGCAGTGGCACGACACAATCTCAATTCACTCTTCGGTTATTTTTTATTAAAATGAGCCGCTGCATTCAAATGGTCTGTTTTTATAGCGTGAGTGTTCTGCCATACATGTTATTAAGCCGGTGCTATTCTCTCGGAGATGAATGTGATCGTGGCACGGTGGTGACTGAGTGTCGTGCTTAGGAGGATGAATGGCAGCGGCGGCTCTGCATTTTCTGGCTCATTGCTTCGAAATGACTCTCCCAGTGTCATTGTCAACGAGTGCTGGGAGAAGGAGGAGATCTTTATCTTCCTTTTTTTCACTCTTTCGTGCTCCTCGCCTCTTTCTCTCGCTCTCTGTTTAGTGTGGCAGCAGCTCTGTCTTTTCTCTCTCACATCACCCCCTTGCTTGCTGCCAGCCTTTCTTTCCATGCCTCCCTCTCGGAGCAGAGCGAGCCCCCACGTCACCGCTTCCCTGGAGCTGTTGGAGTGGGGGATGGGAGCTGAGGAAGGATGGAGGAAGGGAGGGAGGGAGGTAGGCAAGGAAGGAGGAGGGAAGGAAGGGCGAACAGATAGTCTGCCAGGCTCGTGAGGGGGCGGTGGAATTCTGCAGGTTGCCTCGGTGAGCCAGTCGATAGAGCATTGAGCCACTTAGCTGCCGCATGCATGAACCTTTTCTCTGCCCTTCACCTGCTACACAGAGGAGAAAGACAGGAGAGAGTGCGCTGGTGTGGTGTATCTGTTTACCAGGCCCTGCCTCCTTTACTTACTGTTGCTATGCCCGCCAAGCTTTCCCTTCTAGCTGAGCACCACAACAGCAGAAGATTTACCACCAGAAATCCACAATAGCTCATGAAACAATGGGTGCTTAAGTTCAGACAAAGGCAGACTGATTTTACTGACTGAAATAGGCTGGCAGATTTTATCAGCTCCAGCCAGCATGTTAATTATTGTGAACTCCATAAGATGGTTGGGAATCTTTTTTGTCTGATGAACTTAGGCTATTTTCAAACCACAGCAAAAAGTTTTTTAAGCATCGTAAAGATGATAGTTATGTTTCTCTGTTAGTGAGGAATCTAAATACATGCAGGATAGAAAGATCGACCGTGATGCTGCTGTAGTGCATTACACTGTAGGCCCGTAGATGGATTGCCACACTCCAAAGTTTCATATATTTAGAAAAGTGTTTTGAGAATTTCTCAATTAATCCACAGATAACGATGCAGGCTGTCGGTCAAACGTCCGTCTGGGAGTGAACGTGGAGAAGGAATAGACAGTCTATGGGAGGCCAAAGCTTAAACTCAAATTAAACTGTCAGCGGCTGTGTAACTGATACAGTCCTGCCTCCTGCGGAGGGATTCGATGCTGATGCAACCTTTCAGACGTGTGATAGCGGAGGAGCAGCAGTGCCTGGGCACAGCTGCTCCTTTGACCTGTGCAGGCTGACTGTTGATGTTAAGCTAACATATACAGTTGAGACCGAGTCTTCCTGTCAGCACATGAAAAGAAGAGCGTCTGTTTTTATAAATGTCCAGGCTGTTCAGGTGCCTTAAGACAGAGCCGCCTGAAAAGCCAGTCATTTATGGATAATGAAGACTGTAACTACACATAGTGTAAAAGAATCACAGCACTTTAACGTGTCAGAAAAACCACTATGAGTTCAAGGTTAACACATGCTGTAGGTATAAGCTGCTTTGTGTTGATGTGTAGACACAGAACAAACTCTTTGAATAAGTGTGAAGCTTGTCTTCAGGGCTTGCAGTCATGAGAATCCATCCGTGTGTGTATTTAATGAATGGACTGGCATTTATGTAGCACTGTCTACTAGTCTTACTGTCTACTCAAAGTGCTTTAGATTACATGCCTCATTTTATAATCTATTTTACCCACACGCTCATGCAGGCCTTTATTCTTTGCTTTAAGCAGCTGCTTCACACATAAGTCACTGGTTAAGCAAACATGCACGTTTGTGGACTGTGGGAGGCCGCCGGAGTCACTGCAGGAAACCTCCAAAGGAACGGACAAAACTCCACAGGCCCCAACTGACCAGGAGATTCAAACCAGGAACCTTCTTAGTGTGCTTACCACTGCACCACCAGTAATGAAGTGATGCACCATTTTAAAACAAGTGTGTGTGCTGCACTTCACCCCATAATATTTGATTTTCTATCCATGGATACTGGAATTAACACTGGTGTTGCTAATGTCATCAGCAAGCTGGACTGATGGCAAAGGGAGTGATGTCGTTTCTATGTCCAATAGTGGTCTCTGCTCAGACTCTGGTACAAACCAGAAAACCTGCGACAGACTGGCGACCTGTCCGGGACGCACCACACCTCGCACCCTATGACAGCTGGAGCGGGCTCGAGCCTCCTCAGCGACCCTCAATTTGATAAGCAGAAAGGAACAGGAAGGATGGATTCTTGCCATTAAAAAAAAAACAAAAAACAAGAACCTCAATGTGTCTTTTTCTGTTTAATACAACTAATATTATATCAATTTAATGACTGTATTATAATTAGACCATTTTTGTCCTGCTCTACTGTACACATGTCATTTTAGACCTTTGTTCAGTGGTTGCCAGGCAACTTGCTGGTGTCATAATACATGTCATCCATCCATCCATCTTGCACTTATCTGGGGCTGGGTCATGGGGGCAGCAGCCTAATCAGACAATCAAACCTCTCTAATAATAATAATAATAATAATAAATCTCAGAACATTCAAGTTTTGTGGGTTTAAATTAGATGTTGCTATTGTGAAATTAAAATTATGCGTTACTTTTATAAAGTGTTACAGGTGCATAAACTACAAATGGGTCATAGTCCATTGATAAGTGGCTGGTAGGCAACATGATGACATCATAATATGTGATACAGCTAAGAACCTTCAGAGGCCTGAGATGTACCTGTGTGCCACGTTTGGTTGTTAAACTCCTGATCGCGTTTCCTTCTGCGCTGCATGGCGTGGTTATGCGTGTGGGTCTTTCCCTTTGAGGAGACCTTTTACCTGTGACAGGTGGCCAGCTCTGGGAGACCAAATGAGGTGTATGCTCTGACAGTTTCACAAGTATAATCCCGACTTGTGGAACATTAATCATTATTTACCTTATTGTTCTTACTTACTGTAACGTTTGCTCTGATCAGTGAAGGGACAGCATGCAGCAGGGATAACATGTAAACAATCTGCTCAATGCTAGAAAAACCCAAAGGACATCCAGCTGATGCTTATTAAATAAATCTAGGAGACATCGTCAGACATTACGCCTGCTTTTATTTTGGAATCGGCTTTTCGACGATTTCCTGTCCTGCTACCTACTTCTACTATGTAGCTTCATCTGAGTCTAAATAACAAACAACTCATTGCTCCAAGTCTGTATTTCATTAAATGACCTCTGCTGTGATTATTAAACCGCACCACACACCTGCTATGCCCGTGTCGGGAAACTCGGCTATGATTGGGCAACTGCTGGTCTGTGCAGCAAACAGCAAATTAAACAGCACTCATAGACAAACTGATCATTTGGAGAGCACACACTCATGAATAAAACACACAAACACACCAGTCCAAGTTTCCGTCCATTAGCCGCCCACCAGGAGCAGCCGACAGGAACCAGAGCACATCGCGGCTGGAGTAAGTTGGATTAATGTTCTGTGGAAATTTCACATCTATGTGTCAGCCTGTCCCCTTTTTTATTGCTTTCTTTTCCTCTCACTGCGTCATTCAGCCTTTGGATATTTCGTTCCTCTGTTATAAAGTGCAATAGGTGTGTGAGGATAATGTATTTGTGGGTGTGTAAAAGAGACAGAGAGAGAGCGAGAGAGAGAGAGAGAGAGACACTATCTGCTTACTTGTCCAATGTCATGCAAATTAAAGCTCTGGGCCTGTGCTCAGGGAACAAGGCCACTGATTGGAGTACCTTGCACTGTTGCTGCGTGGCACTCGGTGATGTCCTGTGGGGGAGCAAATTTGGTTATAGTGATTGAATTTTAATTTTTTTGGAGGGTCCTCTATGGTGTGAGAGGAAAAAAAGAGACAGGCGGGTTAAGAACAAGAAGAGTAATGATGCGTGGAATGAAAGAATGTAAATGGCTGCCACACTGACAGGTTTTGGAAGCTGTTTTAAAAACATATTTTTATGTAGGTTTTTTTTTTTCTCGTTTTCAAAGAACAGCTTTTTTGTGACGCAACAGAAAAAGTCTGGAAATATTCTTCCATTTTCTTGCCGTGAGACCAAAACTAGAAAAAATGTATTGAGCTGTCACCTGTAAGCATATTCTTTAGCTCCATTCATCTCCATTGTTACCAAAAAAAAAAAAAACCCCATTAAAACCACATCCTGAGAAACACTGGCTGCAGTTGCATACACGCACTGTTTCAGTCTGATTAAAATACTTTTGATGTGTGGTCAGAGGTTTGCATGTGATGGTATTTTAATACAGTGTTGTGTTACCATGCAGTGAACTGCTGAATGTGCATTAATCGGATCTTTTTTGGCATGTTGTTGATCAGCTTGGTAAAGATGTTGCTCCGTTCTGCGTAATCTTCGGTGTCCACAGGTGACCGGTGCAGTGTGGAAGCATTTTTTGAACACAGATGTGAGCGCGTGAAGACCGAGGGCACGTGAAGAAAGGGCGAATTAATTTACATGGTTTTTATCTCATTTGTCTCTTGATTACATCTGACAATGGTACTAGATTATTATACTGCGGTCCCTGCAGATTCCCATACATACTACTGTCCTACTGCTATTAAAGGGACGGTTCACTCCAAAATCAAATTGACACATTTTCCTCTGGTCTTTAGAGTTATTTTGCTGTGAGTTCCCCAGTTTCAGAAATATCTCTACAAAGATCATGACAGCGCAACTTAGGTTTGCAAAGTTGCATCTCAACAAACTACAAGACTTCTGGAAAAATGTCCTTTGGACAGATGAGACCAAAGTGGAGATGTTTGATCGTGATGCACAGCACCAAGTTTGGAGAAAACCAAACACAGCATACCAGCTGTCAGCACGGCGGTGGAGGGGTGATAATTTGGGCACTTAAGGTGCAGTCACTGAGTCGACAATGAATTCCTCTGTATGCCAAAATATTGTACAATCAAATGTGAGGCCATCTGTCCGACAGCTAAAGCTTGGCTGAAATGAGGTCATACAACAGGACAATGATCCCAAGCACAGCAGCGACTCTGCCACAGAATGGCTGAACAAGCAAAGAATGAAGGTGCTACAACGGCTCAGTCGAAGTCCAGAACTCAACCTGAGTGAAATGCTGTGGTGGGACCTGAAGAGAGCCGTGCATAAACTAATGCCCCCAAACCTCAGTGAACTGGAGCAAAGGAGATCGGGCCAAAATTCTCCCACAACAATGTGAGAGTCTGAGAAAGCCGTACAGAAAACGATTACTTCAAGTTACGGCTGCTGAAGGCGTTTTTCACACGCAGCTTCTGCATTTTGACGTAGTTTGTGTTAAATAAATACAGGAGAAGCAGCCAAAACTGGGAAGACAAAACACTGTAGACAGATAACGGCGCTACAGACCGATGGAAAATTATGTAAATTTGATCTGGAGGTTAACTGTCCCGCACCAAGATTTGCATGAGCCAACTGGCAAAAATCTAAAACCACTGTTTCATCCTGTTTTTGTTTGGTTTTTTAAATGAAGCTCCATATCTGTGAAGCATTTTCAGAGATTTAGAGCTTCAGTAAACGGCACGGTATGAACGCACTGATGGGTTTTGGTCTATTTTGGTGTTTACGTTTGTCAGCAAAGAGGCCACATAGATACAGTTACATCCATTTATGTTAATGAATAATTAATTCTTAATGCTAATCAATAAAAATTTACTGTGACTAAAAACAACTGAATGGAATTTAGACGCCGTGCGCTCATTCGCAGAACCACAAACTAGTTAAATTTCAGTCTCAGCATCGAAACATCAGATTTAAAAATGGAAGTTGATGCAAAATAGAGAAGAACAATCAATGGAAATTTCAAAGAGGAAATAAAGGACAAAGCAGTTCAGTACTGGTTCCCACTCTGAGTGCCCTTTCAGTGCTACTGCCTCTCTGCTGCTTGTATTAATCACTGGTCTTTGCAGCCCTCGTCCCTCTCTCCTCACCCACTGTATTCAACTTGACCTTTTCCTTCTCTTGGCCGCTTCCACTCAGAACCCAGGAGCCTTTTGATATGTGGGAACATTTTCTCCGACCAGACACCTCGCACCCTTGGTTACACACAGGAGGAGAGATGGAAAAAAACAGGGGGGTAGGTGAGAGATAAAGTGCAAGAGAGACGAAAAGGGAGCCTGAGATGGGAAAAGAGGGAGAAGAGGAGGGATGGGCAGAGAGTGGACAATTTACTCAAACAAATTAGTGTCACTGGACTTTTGCATGAATTTAAACACATCCTATTAAGTAAGGTTACAAAAATGCAAAAGTGCAGTAATGAGGTAAATGAAACAAAAACACTTTCACCTGTACAGCATTTTCCTAATATTTCCTCCCTCAGGTCTCCATCTTCTGTCACGTAATACTTCAAAAACCCCTCGCTCGCACCATTTTCTTGGACTCGTGAGAGAGAGTGAAAGTGAGATCGCTGGAGGTAAAATAAAGCATTAGATCTTTTTAAACAGACATTAGTGTGAGAGATGGTGAGAAAAATTAGATTTGATTCAGTGGGAGATTTTTAAAATTACACTTGAATTTCATTCTGCAGAGAGATAAGAGAGGTGGAGAAGGCAGAGATGGGACTGAAGCATTAACGCTAAATTAGCAGGAGAGAGAAATTAGATTTGATTCAGAGGCTGAGGAGAGGGGAAAAAAAAAAAAGGGAATTAACCCTCAGATCCGTGGAAAGTGCTGGGCACGGAGCGGCGAGAGAGGAAACGGGAAAGAAAAAAAGAGGAGGAGGTGGGGGCTGTGAGGAGGAATTCTGAAAAGAGAGAAAAGCTCTTCTGCTTTGGCAGTGACTGCTGAATGAGCCGTCCTCTCCATCCAGCTCTCTGCTCACCTCTCCAGCCCTCCGCTCTGTCCCCCTACTGTGTAAAAGACCCCATAAATAACCCACAGTGCTATCCACACACACACACACACAGACACACACAAAAGAGAACAGGACCCTCTCCTCTGCTGTTGTCTCATTTCACTGTCCTCTACTGCTGTGTGGAGTCAGTGAGAGCTTGAAAAACATCATTAAAAACCAACAGCTTCCTTTTGACATGCTCGCCATCCTCTGGCCCTGCGCATTGTTGTGCGTTAATCATGTTAAACAACACAGTGTTTGCCTTCAGCACATTCTCCATAAGCACAGAACAGGTGGCCTTTAAACGGGGGTCAGGCTCATTCGGGGATCAAAAGCTTGTTAAGCACAAGTTGAGAGAGGGAAAAAAAAGAAGCAGAAATAAACACTCTGGCTCTGATGGGACCATCTGGGGTGGGCAGGGTGAGGGGCGAAGCTGGCTTGTCATGTTTCAGCCTCTTAACAAAGCCAACAACATCTATCTGTCAATCCCTAACAGACCAGCCCCTCCTCGGGGTCTCGGAGCCGTGCTTTTTAAGATTTATTTTGGACTTTTAAGGCATTTATCTGGCTGTGACAGGACAAGTGAAAAATGGGAAATAACACGCTGCAACTGTCTGGGGTGGACTCGAACCCAGACCACAGTAATGAGGACTTCAACCTTCAGCGCTGCTGAACTGGTCCACTCCTCGGGTGTGAGGATGGGGGGATTTGAAGCCGACCCTCCCAACTCCTAATGAGAATATTTGTTCTTTATTTGGTCATTTATTCTATTTTTTTTTATCCCATTAACCTTTAAAACAGTCGTTGCTCTTTTATATTGTAATCGGTTGCTTTCCTAAACGTCAGCGGCCTGAGCACCTCCACTGACCAATCTATCATCATTTGTAGCTGTGGAGGTGAAAATATTTGCAGTATGAAGCTAAATTAAAAGACATAGCTTCACACTTTGAATATTACAGGCTCCCGACGTACAGAGGGGTGGGCTGAATTTAAATTTCTCTAAGTCCAGGAAGTAGACACATGACATTTTCAGGGCAGAACAACACGTTTAAGCTCTGTTAAAAACTGCAACCAAATCAACTTTACAGCTTTTTTAAACGATGGTTTCTATGCCCAACTTTGAGCATTAACATCATGGGATATAATCATAGTTTTAATATCAAAACTGCACCAATTTAATCCCTGTAATGTAAAGTAACAGCACCCTGGATGTTGAGCTGTTTTCTGATAATTCACTGGAGAAAATTTCAAAGGTGCATTTTGGCTAAACTTTCAAGATTCGTATAAACGTGTGTGAAAGGTTTCTGGTCATTTACGTAAGTATAATAAGGATATGAACGATCTACTTCTGGTATCAGGATACATTCCTCGTGACTGAAAATAATTTTGTAATTAAGTTTTGACTCAAAGGGTTCAAAGATGCCGGAGAAAGTAAAAAGCTTTCAACCAAACCCAAAAGTCACAGTATGAAGGTCGCATTATGCAGGAATTTTTCATGGAATGAACCAGTAACAGCAGCAGTATATTTATTATAACATGTTTATACTTTTGTTTGCTTTCTGCTCCGTGTCCTTGTTCATGTTTACCTTTGTCCAATTAAAATAGGCTTTACAACCCAGCAATCAAACACACACACACACACACACACACGTGAATACACTGCCTTTTATAACAGCTAAGTGGCAGCGCGAGGAAGGGGCAGCCGGAGAGGGAGCGCTGTCTGCAGATTCATAACTTGGAGGTCCTGTGCAAGTCTGCAGATCCCAGAGTGAAAGACAGCAGCGCGCACACACACACACACACACACACACACACACACACACACAATATCGCACTCTCACAGATAAGCATGCACATGCCTGTGAATGCACACACGGGAGCTAACACTCATAGGCAGTCATAAATATGGACATTCAGAGTGAGGGAGAGAGGGTGGCGTGGAACAAGGAGGTCTTGGCTGTGTCTGCTCCACGTGTCTGAGCTGTCCTTGGGTTTCCGGCCTTCACAGAGAGCCTGCTGATTTATGGGACAGATCCCTGTGTGTGTCTGTGTGTGTGTGTGTGTGTTCCAGGTCTTTTCAGGAAAAAGGTACATGGACCAAATATGCAATTTGCAAAGGTGACCCCATATATGGGGCAGTTCCTATTTAGGACTAAGAAGTATTAAAGGAAATGTTTTAAATAGCAGGTCTTGAGGTACGACCGAGTGCAAAACAGGAGAAATTTCTCAACAAAATCATAAAGAAATGAAAGAAAGACGCAGCCAAACAAAAGGAAAATACTCAGAAACAAGCTGCCACCTCCTCTCTTCCTCAACACGAGTGCTCCGCGTGTTCACTCGGATCCACATGACGTGAACTTCGTCAAAAGACAGCGAGTGTGACTACATTACAATGTACTATTATGCATAAAGAAGTATAACAGGAATGAGCGCAGCCATCCGTGTCCGTGTCCACAGCAGTGGTAAAGTCTCTTTACCTGTGCCCTCCCATCCTCACCTACACAGACCCTAACACTGACACAGGTTAGGAAGGGGTGATCTAAAGACACAAATAAACCAGTTATTAATAAAGAAAATATGGTTAAATTTGATTAAAGGATGATTAAAGGGAATTGATAATTACAAGTCTATTAACTCGCATTGGATTTTTTGTTTAGCTTTTTTCCTGCATTTTTTTGGCACTTCTCCAGTTTTAGTCACTCAAAGCACTTAAATCACAAGCCAGTCAGGCATTCATGCAGCACTTACTCTATCACACAAACACAATACTGTAGTTTCCTCTTCAATTGTAACGTATGCCACTCTGCTGCCAGTAAACCCGTCCTTATTTGTGATTGGTCAGAAGCTGCAAACAGTGTCTTATCCACGTGAACAGGCTCACTGCGAGAAACCCTGGGTCGACTGATTAACTTGATAACCACCTTCATGTGAACGTTTAGTCTGGCTGACAGTGTCAGGATAAAAGATCCCACATGAAGACAAGATATCCGGGGTAAGCCGAACTCATTTTCTGTAACAAGCCCCAGGAATACAAGAATGAGGGGGACAAAAAAAACCAAACAATTTATGCAGAGAAACCAGGGAGAAGGGTAATAAAGCACAGGTGAGCACAATCAAGACAATAATGAAAGCGGGAAAAGGAGGCAAGTTGAAACGGTGAGACCCACAAGAGGGATTAAATATTCAAAAGCTGGAGGTGAACTGGAATAGGGGCCGAGAATTAACTCACACAAACAACAGTGAGATATTAACAGGGGAACACAGGGCTAGGAAGGATCAACACAAAGACCATGACAGAATAATAAAAATACTAATGATCGAATCTCATTTAGCTGTTACTGAGACTCCTCCCACTGCCTGACATGAGATGGTGGTCAGCTGACACAGCTCTTGCGGGCCTTCCAGGCGATAAAGCTGGCGCTTCTCTGAGATAAATGTAATAAAGAATAAACGGGTCATAAATGAGCATTTATTTAAGTAAAGCTCTTGTGTGACTTCCTCCTTGTCACACACCTTGAGCCAGCTGAGTTTAATGTCAACAGTTTATTTATATGTATTTTATTATAACTACATTTATTATCATGTAGGAGAATTATTCAGTCAGATGTTTGTTTTATGTTATCAGAAGGATTTGTTTTTAAATCCAATATGAAACATTAAGAAGAAACATTCGGGTGAATCTGCAGCTCTGATGAGAATTTCTGAGTGGACTGAACTGGACCCAAACGACCGGCATGCCTGGTGGGTCTGCAGAGCCCAGACTGCACTTTACATGCATTTTAATTTGTGTGTCACAGATTTCTCATTGATATACTGACATTTCTCATGTGCAGCATGCGCTACTGAAAAGCTTTCTCCAGTCTGCATACAGAGTCATTAAAAAGTCTTTTTCTTTACTGCATACAGAATAATTAAAATACAACTATTTGCATAAGAGTGCAGTGCGTGGTGCGTGCATGCAAATAAGATATGTGTTTGGAAAAGTGAGTGCGTGTAAAGGCAAGACCATATGTTTGTTAGTATTTTTCCAGGAGGGGTTTGTATCTGTATTCAGGTCTCTCTCTCTCTCTCTCTCTCTACACACACACACACACACACACACACACACACACACACACACACACACACACACACACACACACACACACACACACACACAGAGGGAGAGGCCTGCAGAGGGAGAAATAGTGGGAGATGAGAGGCAGAGGAGCAGTGAAGCGTGAATTATGGATTTTGAAGGATTTCCCATTGCTGCAGGAGTGTGGATAGAGTGAGGGAGAGAGAGAGGGGTTAAGCTAGAGAATTAGTTTAAAAAAAAAAAAAAAAGAAGGCAGACACTGTGGGGAAGAGGAAAGAAAACAAATATCTGCACAGGTTGAACTAAAAGAAGAAAAAACCTGGAGTGGAGAAAAAAAAAACCATCCATGGGAGCTCCGGGGGCAGGTAAGGGAGAGGGGAGGTGAGGGCAGACACGCCTGACTAGTTCAACACTTCTTTTTTTACAACATGGACTTTCTGCAGCGCCTCCTCCCTCTGACTTTGGGCTGCTGTGTGAAACGAAGCAGAGTCAGGTGGTGAATGCTTAACCATGTGTGGCAGTGGATCAAAATTTATATATATATATATTTTTTTTTTTCCTGAAAGGAAGTGCTTTAACGCAGCCAGTAAAACTCTGGATAACTGATAACCCGCGTGCATGTTGACACACACATCTGCTCACACACACTGGAGGCGTTATCGGTTGCAGATAAGATTTACTGCCATATGTTAACTGCCAATCTAAATACATTCCACTCTTCTCCTTAACTCTCTTCTGTTTCTTTATTGTTTTCTGCTCTTCTGCTGCTGCACCTCCCAAACCTCTGACACAGACACGCACACAGAGGCACGAGTCTCTTCTTATGGTCACGCTCAAGGCCTGGCAATACATCACTGTCACTGCTGCAGGGTGTCTGCTCCACCAGACACACACACATGCGCACAGAGCCCACGAGGATCCTTTATATCCTTAACAGCTGTCTGCTGGGCTGCTGCATAATTTAGTAACAGCGACTGCTGAAGGCCACAGCCGGTGTCAGGTACTACACCATTAAATATTTTGTTTTAATTGATGTAATTTCCAACAAAGTTTAATATGAAATGAGCAAGTTGAGCAAAATGAAGGCACGTGTGAGGTAACTCACTGAGGAAGAGTTTACTGATCATCCCATCGAGTTCCACATTCACGCCGCATGTGCACCAGTTATCTAATCTACGGTAATCTCTATAAACGGAGATCACATATCCACGTGCAGAAGAAATTATTCTTTCCATTTATAGCCTGTGTCTCCTGAGCAGGCTTTGTTTGCATGCGGGTAAACAGTCACTGTGAAATGCAAAAGATTGACTGCATTGCTGCAACACAAGTCTCAAAAGTATCGGCTAGCATTCAACTATAATTTTATTAGCTTTTTGAAATTGATCTGGATTTATGAACAACCACCATCAAACAATACAGGAAGCCTTTAACCTGTCACCTAATACTGGATGACCACTAGCTACACTAAAAGGCCTGAAATGTAACCTGCAAACACGGTTGAAACATTACTATTATCCAGTTAAAAAACTGATCATATGTCATGTCTCTGGCTCTAAAGCAGCTTCACCATATGGACAGAAGTGTTGGGCTACACCTCTCAATCTTTGACTTCAGGTGTTTTCAGTCCTGTTGCCGCGGGTGTATAAAGTCAAGCAGTGACCTCTGCAGTCTGCCTTTACAAACATTTATGAGAGATCGAGTTGTTCTAAAGAGCTCCATGAGTTCGAGCGTGGTGCTGTAAAAGGATGACACTGCAACAAGACACTTTGTGAAATTTCACTGACTCAATAACTGCAGAGCTCCGAGCCTCCTCTGGAATTAACATCAGTGCAAAAGCCGTGCGCTGAGAGCTTCACAGCGTGGGTTTCCATGGCCGAGCGTGTAGGTGGCCCAGACAACTTTTGACCATATAGTGCAGTTTTAAAGCACGAGCACGCTCGACGTGGAAATGGAAATGTGTTGAAGATAAACTACGCTCACAGTCCACTGTCCCATTGTGGTGAGTTCGTAATACAGTTCTGCGTCCCTCCCGTCTATCCCCTGATTTGCCTCTGTAATCTCACACAGATGTTTTTGCATTTTTATAACTGTAGCTACATTTCTCCATGAGCGTGCTATCTGTGTACGGTTGCAATTACCATGTGGTTTAAAGTGGCTCATTCATCCCTAAGTTTGTTGTCTAGGACTGACTCTTGTAGTACTCTTAAATACAATCCACTGGGTCTTGTTGTGCATTTTTAGTTTACAAACTCTCTTTTGTGGACAGTGTATGTCCATGCAGTTGCACATAAGTAAGAATGCACTCTCTCATTTACATTTTATTCTATGCAAGTGACTTGAGCCACATGCCCCCCTGTCAAAGGTGCTTTGGTGCTAACCCTGCTTTTTTTTTTTTTTTTTTACCATCAAATAGTTTGGTTATTAAACGGTTGTGATCAGAGCACTCCACACACAAGACTCCTGTTTTTTAAACAAGCAGGAGCACAATTTATTGACACTGTGGTTGCTTAAAGGAACGGCTGGCTTATTTGCAGAATAATGATGGAAATGAATTGTCCTCGAATAGAGAGGCAGAACCAAACATATGCAAGGTATTTTAAATTCAGCATCGTTTTGAAATGCACAATCTTTTGATTTAGCGCATTTCTGAAGCCTCTCTTCCCCTTCAATATCCTCTTCTTGCTGCTGGTGTGCGCATTCAAACATCAAAATGATGATGCAGACTTTAAGAGAAACTTTCCCATGGCAAACCGTAAGTAAGTAACTCAGTCTTGCAGGTGCACACAGCGAGTGCTGCTGTGCAGATCATGGTTTGATTAGTTATAGCTTAGAGTGACACAAGTGGCAGATTTGCCATGTAGGTGCTGATTTTGACAGATATGAGTTAGATCCCTGTTTACTTTACTGTATCAAATCCCCATTCATACTTTAACATTACTTCAGTGGTGGAAACTACATCAGAGCCTATCTGAACACACTCACTGCGTGTCGCACCCACGAAGACCCACACAAAACCTACTTCAAACCGACCGCACGTGTAATCCAAGGGATCACTCTATGTAATAATTTCATCTTTTAAATAACTGAGAAAATGAATTACTTAACTTTTTCAGTAATTTGATACTAAAGGTGGAATAGGAGACGCTACCTCCCTTCTTCAAGTACAGCACAAAAAAATCCCAATAACACACAAAAACATGTATTTCTATCAGAGATTACACAAAAATACACAGAGTAGAATAGTGACAGTGCTGTCTTTTTGAATGGGCAAAGACAATTTTGAAAATTATTTATAAGGGCTTGGCTTCATATTTCTTATTCTTGGACTCCACTGGTGTAACCTTGAGCTATATTCACAGTTAAAAACAATATTTTTTCCTTTTTACTTAATTTATCTTCTGTCTAAAACAAACTGTTTTATCTCCCCTCCCTTTGCATTCTTCTAAATGGCTGCCCCTCACAAACAGAAGGTTTGAACTGTGAGTGGGTGGAGCTTCTCTGCTCACAGCCACAGCTGTGATGATCTCTTCTTGTTGGTATCATTATTCACCAGTCCTCCAGGCCGACCTACCCTTTCGCTCTCTTTTTTTCTCACCTGCTCCTCATTAATACACTCGCCTGTTTGCTGTTTAGCAGAGTGGGCCCTACCCTTAAAAGGCTCACGTCTCCATCAAGCGGATGCTGGAACGTTGCTTTACTAGCGGTATCCAGTCCAGTCTAGTAAAAGCTAATTTTTGCAAGTTTCCTTCGTATGGATGGTTTGCTCATCACCTCTCTTTTGCTCAGGACACCAGCAGCAGGAGAAGCGAGCTAAAGCTGGGAGAGTTTAGTGAGAGTGGAGATCGAGATTCCTGCCAGCATAAGAGCCCCATTCAAACAGTTTTTTAAAAAAAACAACCTGTCAATAAACTCTGTTCCGCACTTGTGTCCAGACCTTCAGGGGCTTAACAGTTGACATAATACAGAGCCAGAAACATTTTGCATTTAATGAGTCTGAATCCTGAGTTTCTGGTTCGTGGAGAAAATAAAGAAAAGCATTAGAAGTCTAATTTACATAATGTAACAATTAAATAAAGAAGACTTTTGTTTTGAACTGTTGGATAGCAACCTGCTGCAGCCGGTTGGTTAAGTTTTGCCATGGATTCACACAAACTTTAATATTCTTAATCAGCAGCTGAACTGGTGCATGAAAACTTTCCTTTTCCACATGACTGCATCATGTAACGGCGTGAAATCCTTACATGTTGTTTTTCAGTAGTTTGTGTTGCGGTTGCGTTGCCTGTTAGGAGACAGGAAACACAGAGCATGTAAAAATATATTTCTACAGCCCCCTAGAGAGACTCACTCATGGCATGTATGTTACCATTAGCAGGTGTGTAATTTCTGCCAGTGGCACCTTAGCAGTAGCTGCACATATCCAAGATACACACAGACGCACACACACACACACACAAGCACACAATGTTTGTTCTGTTAACAAAGCTTAACGGACAAAGTGTGTCACCGTTTCCCACCGCTGATCCACTGAGTACACAGTCAGTCACATGCACTCAAACATGAACACTGTTATGCTGTTTGTCCCACTTAATGACTACTTAAGGCAGGATGTGACTAAACTATTCCTCATCTTGTGACTGAGGAAATGTAGTTCCTCTCCATGTCTTTGACATTCACCTCTTTGTGGACAAACAAAGTAAAAAGAACATTTCACAGATAATAACTCCCATGTAGCTGAACTTTTAGCTCCTGTTATTAAAATCAGTGTCAGCTAGTACAGCTGCTTCAGGCAAAAGAAGGACATTTACATCAATCATTTAATGAATATTTGCAATCTAAGTCATATTTAAATCCATCGGTTTTTCCCATGAGAAACAGTTATACGTTTAAAGATCTGGATATGCTCCAGTAAAAACTGTTATTTTTGCAGTGGTAGTTTTCTTGTTGAATGGACCTAAAACCAACACCTGAGTTGTAAACACCCGTTTTCCACTGACGCAGCGCTGGAGCCCGATCCAGAACCTGTTCCACGTATTTCCTCCGGGGAAAAAAAAAAAGACTGGAACACACCACAAAGTTGCTGGTCCCCAAAGTTTGAATCGCCCACTATTGATGGGGTTACAGCAAAAATATTCACCAATGATTGGCAGATTGTTCATTCTATGATTTTGTTCCTATGAAAATTAACCCACTGAGAAACATTTGGTTCTCAGACCTGACAAAATTTAGATTCTCAGAAGCCAGCAAGGAAAAACAGGCTCTGCACCAGCGAAATGTTAAGAGGTAAGAGCGCACTTCATGCATATAGAAACTCTTCTTACAGAATCAGTAACCTCTAACCGTCTCTAGAAAATATGGGAGTTTCTGACATCCTGTGATGTATTTAGCTGCCTGGAGGAAAGAAAATGAATGCACTGTGTAAAACAAACAGTGCTAAAAGTGTCTTGTGATCTCTGACTCGAGAACCAGGAAGTAAATCATTCTTTAAACAGAATTTTTTTTTAGCTATTTGGTGATTTGACTCCGATGGCCCATTGAAGCAGAAGGGAATCCCAGTGGAAATAAGAATTAGGACAGAGCACCCCCCCCAGAGTCTAGATGCTGGTGGTGGTGGAGACCTAAATGGAGGCTTAGAAGAAGCTCTTGGGTGGTGAAGGGGAGGTGGTGAGTGAAGCAAATGAGTCTGAAGGGGAGACTGACAGATGAGCAGTGATATCTAAAGCACTCTGAGCAGAGGCTGATTGACTCAAAGAAGGCGGGCAGAAAGATGATTGGACCAGAGGGGATGAAGTCAGCATTGAGTTTGACAGCTTAGGAAAGTGGAAGTGATGTAAAATAGAGAAGCAGCCAAACACCTGGGAAAGGTGGCAGATGAGTGATTACAGATCTTCCTTATTGCGCCAAAGCTTCAAAGTAGATATGTGGGATGAAACATGGATGTTGTAATATATAATAAACAATTATCAGGCCAGAGGTGTTACAGAAAGTTTGCCCGTTAGGTGGAGCTCGGATTCAAGAGGAACAATGTGGTTTTCATCCTGGATGCGGTACGCTTGACCAGCTCTTTATACTCTCATGGAGATTCAAGTGTGTGTGGGATCATCCATCCAGTCTACATGGGCTTTCTGGACCAGGAGAAGGTAGTCAACCACGTCCCTCGGGATATCCTGCGGGGGGTGCTGCGGGAGTATGGGGTATCTGGCTCATTGTTACGGGCCATTCAGTCCCTGTACAACTGCAGCAAGAGCTTGGTCCACATTGCCGGTAATAAGTTGGACACGTTTATGGTGGGTGTTGGACTCCACCAGGGGTGCCCTTTGTCACCGATTCATCATTTTACTGACAGAATTTTCAGGTGTAGCCAAGTGGTGGAAAGTTTCCACCTTGGTGGCCTCAGAATCTCACCTCTTCCTTTTGCAGACGATATAGTCCCGTTGGCTTCATCAGGTGGTGGTGTCCAGCTTGCACTGGAGAAGTGTGAAGGGGCTGGCATGAGAATTAGCACCTCTAAGTCTGAGGCCATGGTCCTCAGCCGGAAAAAGGTGGAGTGCCCACTGTGGGTCAGGGATAAGTTGCTGCCCCAGTGGAAGGATTAAAATATCTCGGGGTCTTGTTCACGAGTGAAAGCACATGGGAGAGAAGCAATTGTTGCTACCCATCAAGGGCTGCCAGGTGAATGTGGAGGAACAGTTTAGGTTTTCAAACTTGCATCTGAACAAACCACAAAGCCTCTGGAACAATGACCTCTGGATCGATGAGACCAAAGTGGAGATGCTTGGCATGCGGTGCACAGTGCCACGTTTGTGGAAAACCAAACAGAGCATGTCAGCACAAACACTTCATACAAACAATAAAGCGCGGAGGTGGTGTGGTGATGATTTGGGCTTGTTCCGTAACCACAGGACCTGGGCACCTCGCAGTCACTGAGTTGGCCTTCAATTCCTCTGTAAGTATTCTAGAGTCAAATGTGAGGCTGATAACCTTAAGCTGAGACTGTGTAAGAGACTGCTTAAGTAAAATAAGTAAAGTATCTGTATAGCACCTTTCAAGATAGATATCACAAAGTGCTTCACAACAAAAATGCTAGAACATAAAAGCAAAAAGTTACCCAAAAGCAAGTTTTAAAAAATTTAGTTTTTAGCTGCTTTTTAAAAGAGATCACCAAGTCCACAGAGCTCAGGCTCAATGGGGGAAGGTTCCAGAGTCTACTGATTCAAAAGCTCTGTCCCCTTTAATTATCAGCCTTGTATGATGCACAGCCAGCAAGTCCTGGTCAAATGACCTCAGGGACCTGCTGGGGATTTATGGATGTGAAAGTCCTCTGACGTACACTGGTGCCTCACAGCAACATTCTGAACCACCTGCAGATGTTCCGAGGACTTTTGTTCAGACGAGTGAACAATGAATCAACAGAATCCAGGAAATACCAACACAGGAGGTATTTTGACTCATCATAAGGGCTCAGATAGTGGTTCCACTGAGTAGTGGTTTACAAATCTGCTTGGGTATTTAATCTCTGGCTCTCTTCCACAGTGTATCTTTTGTCCTGTCTGTTTCGCCTCATCCCCAACCGGTCACAGCAGATGACTGCCCCTGCCTGAGCCTGGTTCTGCTGGAGGGTTCTTCCTGTTAAAAGGGAGTTTTTCCTTCCCACAGTTGCCAAGTGCTTGCTAATAGGGGGTCATTTTGACTGTCTGGGTTTTCTCTGTAGTTATTGTAGGGTCTTTATCTTAAAATCTTTACAATATAAAGCACCTTGAGGCAATTATTTGTTGTGATTTGGTGCTATATAAATAGGAGACACAAATCCCTTTGGGGTTGTGTCAGGAAGGGCATCTGGTATAAAACACTACCAAATCAAAACATGTGGAGCTACCTCTTGTGGTGACCCTTTGTGATAAGGGTGCAGCCAAAAGTAGCTTTACAGAGGACCCAATAGATAACACCATCAGGTGACCATAGACTGGCAGCACTGGTGGCATCATACCCAAATTATGGTGCCTTCTGGTGTCGTACAGAAAAAAAATGCTTCAAGTTCTTGCTGCTAAATGTGGTTCTACAAGCTACTGAATCATCGGGTATACTTAGTTAAGTTTTAGATTTTCACATGACAGTATATATCAAAGACCGATGTAGCTTCCAGATTGAAAAGTGAAGCCAAAGCAGAAGTGCTGAAACCTGTATTTTTTCTCATGTCCAGCAGGAGGCGACTCCTGTGGTTGCACAAAGATTTCTGGTCCAATGAAAGTTCATGGGAAAATGAGTTTAGTCAAGTCTTTCTTGATGAGTTTATGGTCTCAATCTCTAGTTTCAAGTCTTGTTCAATACAACATGAGGATCGTTTTGTAAATCCCGACCCTGTTAGGCTACGTTCACACTGCAGCCTGAAGTGACCCAAATCCAATTTTTTTTTGCCCTCATGCGACCTGTATCTGATCTTTTCATGACAGCCTGAACAACACAGATCCAATTTTTTCAAATGTGACCCAGGCCACTTGGATATGTGGTCCTAAATCCGATACGTATCCGATCTTTTCAAATTCGACCTGTGTCTGTATGGCCAGGTCGCATTCATCCAACCTACACGTCACTGATACTCGACAAACGTCACTGTTCTGCGTCCTGCTATGCGGAAGCGGAAAGAAAAACAAACTTACTTCCTCAAAAACTGAGCAGGCTCACTACGTGTGACGTTATTGTGTCCTCTACTGCTCATGCGGGACACTTTTAGGTTCGTTTGCAGTTCACACACAGCTCACATCCAAGTTGCATATATTTAGAAATGTGAATGACCACGCATTTCACAAATAATCTGAATTGGGCCACATCAGGCTGCAGTGTGAACATAACCTTAGAGTCAAAGAGGATAAAGGAGGTCTAGCTTATGATGAACAAGTTGTTATAAGCATATTTGGTTCCTCAGTGAAACCCACCAATCACCTGTCACATTCAGCTAGAAAAAGTTAGGATGGTGACCCCCTGCCCACCCACCCAAACCAAGTGGCAGTCATCCTCATGTGCTGCAGCCAAACAAGAAGATTCATATGATAAATCACACTAGTGGTTTAATCCATTTTTTTTAACCACGGGCCCGCCAGCAGTTCCGTTAACTTAAAAAGTGCTGCCACTCGCGGACCTCTGGCAATAATTACCATAATAACCCCATGTTGGGTGTGAAGCACAATTTCACCGATAACACAAATAGTTGCATAATTACAGTAATTCAAAGTTTCAGTGGTTATGTACTTGGTGTTAACCAGCTGTTCATGGCAAATTAGGACAGGTAACAGGTGCATCGGCAGCCGATCGCCTGCTGTTAAAGGGTAACTTAAATTTGCTTTTACAATGGCAATATCCATCTTTTATATACAGTCTATGGTTTTTGTCATGAGTCATTTAAGTGAACAGCACCTGCATGTGTGTGTGTGTGTGTGTGTGTGTGTGTATGATGTAGCAGGTAGGACAATCAATGGAGCAAACACAGGTCTGGATCAAACTGACCTGAGGCAATGTCAAACTGCACTGAGCAGTCATCTACTGTCGCTGTCATACTGGATGAGTCCTCAGTCTCACTGAGGCTCTCCAGAGAAGTGTGTGTGCTTGAGGGTGTGTGTGTATGTGTGTGTGTGTGTGTGTGTGTGTGTGTGTGTGTGTGTAGCCCCTCAGATACACTTCAAACTCAGCCAGACGTGACTTCTCTAAACCACAGAGAGACTCGTGTGTCGGGCTGTGAGAGCCTGTGTGAGAGTGCCGTTCAACGTCTTTCTGTCAAGTGTCTGGGAGAAACAAACTGTACTCACAGCTGTGGGAAAGTAGGACAGGTGTGTGCGCACATGTATGTACATGGGTGTGTTTGATTCTTATGTGTCCTCCCTGCTTCCTTTCCTTGCTTTGTTTACTTCTCTCTCTGGCCTCATCCACAGAGCTGGGATCACATGACTCTCCCGGCTGGAGTCCACTCTGAGTCAACACAAATTCTTATCTCAATCAATCCTTCGTGGTAATAGTTTTATCTCAAAGCTGCTCCATGCCTCATCCTGATGTTGGGAACTAATCTGCTGACAGTACTTTGTTGGCTTGAGGTGTAAAGGTGGACTGCAGGCTGGGAGTCAGGTGTTGCATCAACAAAGCACTGTGTTAGGAAGTCTTAACGTGAGAGTCCTTATTGCTCATGCTGGGGAAATTTGGTTATCACACGGCATGATCCACAGAGGTCAGAGGTCAGACATGATGGTGTCACTGCACCTCAAACAGGATCAGTCTACGTATCTATGGGAACCTGACTTTTACTAAATAGGACGAATTTTAATTTCATTTTATTTGTAAATCAGAGCAAATACTTTTTATTTTAAAACGCCTCTGTTTTCACATACCCTCTCCCTGTTCACTCATTTAATACTTTCTACATGTAACACAAACAGACAGTGATTTTCTCTGATGTGAGCAGAGAATTCAGACACTTTTTTAAAATCAGTAATCAGCTGAAATATCAACGTTATCTTCCTGCCAGACCCCGGCAGGCATTTCAGTGCAGAGATGATGATCAGCAGCTGGAGTGAAGAATGCCGCTGACACATGAGGAGGTGACAAATGCAATACAGGGTTAGCTATGCAACCGGAGCCTAGTGTATGCACCGGTGACCAACCAGCAGCTAAAAAGAAAATCAGTTTATATGTGCAAATGTATGCGACTGGTCACGTTTTCTCAACAACTATCTTTGGTTGATGCATTTCCAAAATCAAAGGTTTGCTGACGCCGGAGACACAACCTCGCCATCTGCTGAATGTGCTTCCTGGACTGTGCAGCAAAGGGAAATTTGTATTGTTGACTGTTTTGTATTTTAATTCAGTGGATTAATGGAAGGTTACTGCAGTGAACTAAACCTAAACTAAAAGCTACAAAAACCTTGATCTGGCGACACCAACAGTAAATCTATCTCCCTGACTTGCTTCAGCAGCAGAGCCCTGGCTGCTAGTGAGAGAGCAAACAGCAGTCCAACAGCTAACGGCAAAGTCCCCGCACTTTGGAGATATTTCACACTTCCTGTGCCGGCAGCTTGTTTGCAATTAGGGATGTGCACGACTAACTTCCTTGATTAGATTCTGTAAAGTTTTGAATATTTTCTGAGATATTTCTCAGAATTAAATCTTTTTTCATTTTATTTAAACAGCTAATAAATCACTCATCAGGAACGTCCCCGACACGGCCTGAAAAGGCCGATGACAGCGTCTCGCTCTCGTTATGTTTGGTTTAATCCCCGCTGGGAAGCTTTCATTTCACTTACGGTAACATACCATGTGCTGGTCGGCTCGATTAATATTATTTCACTTCACTTGTTTCCTGTCAGATCCATTCCCCGGCGTGGGTGTGAGGAGGTATACTCACAGGGAAAGGAGAAACTAGTGAGACTGCAAATATCAGCAGCTCTCATAATGAGCTGAAACGAGACCTTTTAACTTTTATATATATATAATATAGCTCATTAGATTAGCAGTGGCATCAGACTGGATAAAACAAGGCCAAAGTTATTGGTGCATTCTCTTTCTGTCTCTAATGTTTTTCTGACATTTGTTTAATTGCAGAAAATTGGAATTAATTTTTTTATATTTAGCAATTTTAACACACCCCCAATCACAAAACCCTTCACCCTTGATGTCAATGGAGCACTTATCAGTGTAGCTTTAACCCCACAATATCCACCATCTCTCATCTATTCTTTGTCCATCTTAACCTTTAAAATAAATAAATGAACACATAAAACGCAGTTGATTTCTGGACATTCTGTCACCACGCGACTGTCCTCAGCGATGCCGAGAGTAAAGAGACATCTGGCTGAAGGACAGTCATCCCACTCACTGCAGCAGTGCACAAACAAACACACTGTGCGTGCTCAGTGGGAAATCACACATAAGCACACCTTCCATACTGCAGTGCAGAATCACATGTGCACGCTTACATGGCGCACTGTTTTCTAACACAACAACCGATGAGTGAGGAGGGTCGTCTTTGACGCCGACATTCTCCCTCCTTCTCCAAATCACATCTCTTCTCCTTTCTGTGTGTGCCCCTCCATCTTTGTTAACGATGACTCAGAGGGGCGGTGAGTCAGAGCACCATCCAGGTCTCTGACACACACACACACACACACACACACGCCCTTTACTGCATGTTTTTCCCTTTACTGGAAGCAGGTTCCCCTTTTCAGTCAGAGAAATATTTTTGTTTTCCTTCAGTGGTACTCTTTGATCCGCTGGACTCTCTGGGGTGCTTTGTATGCTCGTGTGCGTCTGTGTGTGAGCACATGTCTGTGTGTGAGTGTGTTTGTAGCTAATTAAAGTTGGGAAGAGAGCTTTAGCGGAGTTAACTGCCAAAGTCTGTTGCATAAAGCAAACATGAAGACATATAGTCACAGTGCATGTACACACACATACACACACACAGAAACACCCCTCATGCTCTAACCGTTATAAGCTCTGTGAGAGGATGATTTATGGCATTAGAACAGTTGAGATCAGATATAAAACATATGCACAAATGATCTTTACTACTACTTTAAATTCTCTTTCTGATCCTTCTGATTCTTTTTCATACTGGGACTGAGACTAAAGCTAAATGAATGCAGTTGTCGGTGAGAGTGTTTTACTCATAACCATTTTCTACATTTTGATATGTTTACAAGGACTGGTGCCAAAAAGCACCACAAAATTGCTAAGCCCGTAGCTGGCAGTGGATACGACCAATCTCAGCCAGGCATTTTGATTTTCACAGAACTTCTGCAAGTGATGCTCCGCAATGTTTGGCCTACAAATCTGTCACAATGGCGGCTGATTTTCAAAAGGTACCAAGGCAGAACTGGGTCTGACTGGCACGGGGGGATGACAGACTGTATATAAAAGACAGCCATATCCAGTATGACATCATTCATTGGCTCTGGACATGTCAGCTGTACAGAGTAAGGTGTGACCATACCTGGACAAGTGCCAAGTAAACGGCTAGGTTTAGCAAGCTTGATTAGTAAACTGCATCCCTAAACAGTATGAGACACATGTCTGCTAATTAGTGATAACAGACTAATTAGATACAAGAATTTCAGAGCAGGTCATATTATTTGTTAGATAATTACACTAAAACTGCTCCAAAAGGCTACAACAGCACAAAAACAGAGGTCCAGACCAGTGGGGTGGTCAGGGCACCTGTCAACTCGAACTCTAGTATCCAGGTAAATGAGTTATTAAAAAAATAAAAAGAACTGCTCATAAAGGCTAATAATATGCCTTTCAATGCTGTGAAGTTAGCCACAGGGATCTGCAGGATCCAGCCTCTTGTAGCCCTTGGAGCAGGGAACGTCAACTGGTGGCCCACGGTCTATATTCGGCCCACCAGCGCTTTCCATCCAGCCCCCTGAATAGTACTGCCACAGGTACTATACGCCAGTCAATCATGTCGCGTCACAACCCGTTAAATACCGTCTCTGACTAGTTTGAATTACCAGAAGCCTCCAAACACCACTTCCCATTGCCCGTAAATGCCTCCATGTCCCTAGAACCAATCAGCGTCCGTCTACTCGGTTCGGTTGTCACGAACCCCGCGGCCTCTTGTCTACTGTTCTGTTACTGTTAAAATAAATGTGCTGCCATTTTGTGCCATTGCGGTTGTACTGTGTGAATCTGTGTCAAAATGTTTTTATCACAGTCTGATATTTGGGCCTTTGCCCGGTGTGAATGAAGGTGAGAGGACGGACTGTAGATTTTGCTGGTTTTGCCTCAAAACAAAATATTATTTATTAAAGTAGGTAAATTACTATATTTACATTTTTGAACCAAAAGCACCTCATTATTGCCTGTGAAATTAAATGACTACAATTCACCATGTGCTCCAGATTTTTTTTTTTTTTAAAAAGCCCCTATAAAAGAAAACAGATTTATAAGGTTTTTCATCTGAACTCTTCATATTTATATATTCATTTAAAAAAAAAATCAACAACAAAAACGGCTTCTGAAAAGCAGATTGTGCAAAGACAAACTCATTGCTCTCGCGTAACATTTTATTGTTTTCATATCCATTGCATTGTCTCCATGACAACCGTCAACATAACAGAGAAGACTTGCACATCACATCATTAAAAACAGTATAAATTTGAAAGGAAAACTGATACATCAAATGATAATATATTACTCAGGATACAATATTAATTTTATTTTACTTTACGAGATCATCTGGCCCTCACAGTCTCTGCTGGGAAAAATTCGGGCCCTTGGACAGATGCAGTCGATGATCCCTGACGCGGAGGAACTGCTTTTCTTGGTTCTTCCACATTAGGTTGTTTTTCAGGAAGCAGAGAGAGCTGAACAGGTAAACGTTTCACCTGCGAGCTCTTTTTTGTATTGCCAAGTATCAAATCATAATACTGTTTATTTTCATGAAACATTTATTAATAAGGACAAAGAAATCATCATCGGTCATGGTTGAGTATCAACACATTTAAATATTTATAAAAAAAACAACAATTTCAGTACTGTTTATTTGACTCATAAAAAGTACTGACATTTAATTTTTTTTTTTCAATCACTGGCTGATAGTTTCAAGGAAATTGACTTTTTTTTGGCTTTTTCATAAGATACACATCAAACGGTTATTTTATGAGGTTGGGACTTACAAACGTGACTATTAACACCAAATTTGGAGCATTCTCACCACCCTGCAGGTTTTGGGCACTTATTCAGTCAGTGATTAGCATTATTTATTATTTGCAAAGACCCAAAACTGCAGCGGTCACCATGACAGGACATGTCAGTACAGGAGCTCAGAGACGGTCAGACTGCAGAAGGGGAGATTTTACAACCGCTGGAAAAGGTGAAACTTTGCTTCCTGTTTCGACTGCTACTCCAGCAAAGGTTTTCCAGGTGAGCGCCAACACCTGGGTGACGTCACCTGCGTAGTGAGCATAAAATAAGCTGAGAGTGTCATGAATCCCCAACTGCAGGGGAATTTTGCTACAGCAAAGATGGAGCTAGAGGTGCAACTTCCAGGTGGGAAAAAGCTTTTAAAACCTTATATTAGAGCAAAGTTAGGAAACCTTTTAGGTGATTTTTTTTTAAAGTCATATTTGACTATTGAGTCTGTATTCATTTATATGAAAATGAATATAGACAACACTTCAAAATAACCGCCCTCTTTAAAATAACTGCCCCTTCAGGTGTTTACCCGAAGGTGTTTCAAGATAACTGGCGAGGATTTTGGCTGCACTTCTACCACCATCTCTGCTGTTGCCAAATCCTCCCATAGATTTCAGTTCAGGATTATTTGAGCGCATCAACATGAGAGTCAAGGAAGTTTTATAGTTACGGGGCTTTTATTCAGGACGTGGCATGCACTCGCTGCTGGGTTCAGCTCACTGTTCCCACAGAGCAGTCTGGTTTCCGCTCCTCTGCACAGCTTTAATAGGTCGTGAAGGTAACGGGGAGGAACATATAACCAATCTGTGATGTCTGTGCACACACTGCTGAACT
Organism: Pterophyllum scalare; assembly: GCA_024447675.2. Taxonomy (NCBI): domain Eukaryota; kingdom Metazoa; phylum Chordata; class Actinopteri; order Cichliformes; family Cichlidae; genus Pterophyllum; species Pterophyllum scalare. The sequence continues at coordinate 9,863 of JAMQGT020002938.1, read as the reverse complement.
TCAACAAGCCACGTGACTGTTAATAAACACACCTGCCATGTTAGAAACCTGTCTCCTCCCGTCATCCTCATACAAACACGAGCGCCACTAAATTCAGGTATGCAGAATTATCTTTTCCAGTGTTTTGCCTTCGCCGTCTCCCGCTGGCTGGCTGCCTCGTTTTTACCAGGAAAAAATGGCATTTTGCTCAGTGCAGTGACAGCGTTGCTGTGCAGTGCACTGAGAATTGCAGGATATGAATTTTTATAATTTCCTAAATTATTTTGGGGGGTCGAAGAATTCTGGACGCTCTGCCAAATCCACCATCCAAAGCAATCTACTGCCTGCTTTAATAAAGCTTTCCCTCACCTATCTGTCTTTATTATAATCAAATTTGATAACAAGAATGATCAAATTCTTTAACATTTTCTGTAATGCTGACAGATTAAAGGTGTAACAACTCAGCTGAGTGGATGTCCTGTAGCCAACAGGGTTACTGCTGACCCCGGCGCAGCCCCGTGCCCCGCAAGGTTGCATTTTCCCCCTCTCTTTCTGAGGTTTAACTTCATGTCTTCATGCTTAAAATTTTTCCACCGTGGAAAATCCATTCTGAACTAGAACAGGGCTCTGTGTTTTTATTAACACACGATGTTGGAAAAACATGAGATAGTTAAAACCTGCTTGCCAGCGTTAAATCATTTCAACCACGAACACCAGACAATCGGCCAACGCTCCCTCGAGAGGGGCTCGGTTTGACCGCAAACCTCAGAAATGTTGGGGTAATCATAATGTGTAAACTATTTTAATCAAATGCACCACACCAAACACCCATACATCACACACCTAACCTCAGACTAAATCCTACAGAAAGCAGTTACTTGGTGGGATCACATTTTTGAACACAGCACATAAAAGCCTCGTAATTTTTTTTTTACGAGTATAACTTTACAAAGTCTTGGAAGAGGCATCAGTCAAACAAATGAGACGACTTCCCATTGATAAATAAAAGTGACATGAAATATATTTTTTCTGAAGAGATGTCGAAATTCCCCTTCTCGAGTGTCTCTCTCTCCCTTCTTCTCTCCCTCGCGCGCCCCGCAGGCTTTCAGGCATTTGCTTCGGCTTCATGTACTTGGACTACAGGCCGCGAAGGAGCGCAATTATGCATTCAGGCCCTGCAGAGAGTGGGATACGGGGGTGTGTGTGTGTGTGTGTGTGTGTGTGTGTGTGTGTGTATAGTGAACCACTCAGCTTCCAGTGGGGGAGAAAAAGAGGGACAAGGCAGAGGGGGACAAGGGGGCTTTAACATGCAAATCCCTCCTACCGCTTTATCTTCCTGCTCTCATATTCATAGCAACACGGATATGGGCCGTAATAAGGAGGACGCACAGGTTAACAGCACTGAGCAGTCTCAGTGAGTTCAGCTCGCGCGCACACACACACACACACACACACACACACACACACACACACACACACACAGAGCAGTGTCTTATCAGAGTGAAATCAAGAAGGTGTCTGTGTTAGCTTAAAGCAATAAACAGACGGCAGCAGGACAGGATGAGTCAGCCGATAAGCGTCCTTGGACTGTTGGCAGCCTGAGACTTTACATGCTCACTTACACACACACACACACGCACACACACACACACACACACCCTCTCTCCTTCTCTTTTATGTTGACATGGCGAGGCTGATTTCGATTTATGAGCGTATTAGTGCCATTACCCCAACACGTGTCAAGCCGCTGCTTCACTAAGGAGCCGGAGAGTCACGTTTGACTGCACTTACACACACACACAGACACACACACACACACACACAGCTGGGTACAGTGAATGGCAGAGGGGGGATAATGATATACGGATAATTTCTTGTTTTTAAAAACTTGTGAAGCTGCAGCCAGAATTGAACTAATTTTGGATCAAGAACCTTGAAGAAGAATTCAGTCCAAGCCTCGAGGCCAGTTTCACAAAAATAGATTTTGGCTACGGCCGTGATGAATCACCGAGCCTTCAGATGGATCTCTGAATTCACCCATTCGTCCAAACAAAGTTTACTCATTTACTATCACGAGCAGGACTGTGGTACAATGAATTCTGGGTAAATTAATGGCAGTCTGGGTTCGTTACCTTTGCAGAATTCAACAGGCGCCAGGACATTTTCCAGGAAATTCAGAGTAATAATAATAATGATAATAAATACCCTGAAATTAAAAGAACAGACAGGATAAACAGCGTGGCGGGGCTCAGCAATATTCTTCAGTTATTAGTTGTTGTGATTTTCTTGTGTTTTTCTCTGTGCACGTTCAGCAATGCATCTGTGGTGTATTGACTGAATGACAATAAAGGAATCTGATTTTAGGCAGCTGACGATGACCTCACTGCTGTACATGTGCTGGGCTTCTCTGTGGCGTCTAAAAACTCTTCACCTTCTCGTTTCTCTCTCAGTAACAGTGTCACCAAACCACAGATCATAATCATGCGTTCCTCTGGGTGTCACTGATTGTTACCGTGGCAATATGGGTCTTTTGGTATGTTCACACCAAGTTTTGCCTCGTGCTACTTGTCTGGATACAGTCGCTGAAGTGTGTTTGGAAACCCACAAATATTCATCCATCACAGCGAGTGGGAAGAGGAGGAGGACAAGCAATAATTTGAACCGAGTTACAGTAAAATGTTACCAGTTTCTCACAAACTCTCCCTTCTTTCTGTCTCTATCTAAATGGTAAAATGAGCTCGTTCTCATAGAACACTTTTCTCTTCTAATTAAGCCGCATTCACAGTGGTTCAGTCTATGCCTTCACCCACTCCGACCGCTGTCCTTCCAGGGAACAGATGACTAACCTGAAGGTCACAGTGGAGCTGCATAACAAATGGTGATCCCTGCCAGGCTCCAACCTTTGTATGCAGTCAGGCAATGTGAAAACTTCTCATCACCTTTAAAGTGCCCTGAAATACCATTAAATACCACGAAATGCAAAAGATCTTAGATATTTGGTGTTTTAATGGCATTGGTCCAAACCATCTCAGAGGGCATTTTGAGGTGATTTGGTGACTGTGAAGGCCATAGCATATGATTTACATCATTCTTTTTAGGCATTAAAATATTCAGGGATCGAGTGTGTCCTACTGATGTAGGCAGTGTGATCCTGGAGGAGACCCCTCCTGTCAGGATGGAAAGTGGATCACTCAGAACAACTCTGCACTGACTCCTCCCTCAAAAGGTGACCTAAAGGAAATAGTCAACAGCCCTCCCTCTGTGAAGATGCAGTTTTACCCATTCACCGGCTCTCTCGAGCACACCTGTCCTCCAGAGCAGGTATGCTTAAAATGCCAAAGCTTTTTGTTGCAACGAGCAGGTAAAACTGGTTACGCATGATTTTTTCCTTCTTGTTATCTGCTTCCTTTGAGCCCAGCACCTGCTCATCCTTTTTTTAAATGCTGATGCCTTACTCTTGATTCTGACAAGCGCAAACAAACCATGCTATCAAATTACCCCCCAAAGCATAACGGAGTAGCTGGATTCCTTCACTGTAGGGGTCTCGTTTTTCCTTTAGTTTGATCCCTAGACTCCGAGCACCCAAGCTTTTTCCCCGCTTGCTGTGTTACCGAGGCTTTTGTTAACATCTCTGCTACACGTTTTTCCCTGCATACAGTCACTTACAGTAACTTTTTCTGGCACGCCCACTTTCACACTCTTCACTGGAATGAATTCAGTTCCATCCAATCGTCCATTAAAGTCCTTTTATTTTCTGAGGTAACGCAACCTTGCCATCTCCCACAACCATAAGAAGGAAAAGAAGAGCTTGAACACAAATAACAAACAGGACAAACCACAAACTACAGGAGAGAGCAGCAGCATCACTCAGAGGCCGGGCCTGTAAAACAAAGTTACCTGTAAAAACTGTTTTTTGATTTGTTGTTTTTTAAAGTATTAAGTTTGCCAGTTTTGCATACATTTTGTTGTATGTGCTGCTCTGGCTGTAATTATTTTGAATTGACTAATATCTAGCCACAAGTCTCATATTCACCTGCAGTTTATGGGCTAAAAGCAAATAAACAGGAATCCCATCTCTGCCAGGGAATGAAAAAATAATAAAGAAAAATTATTGCAGTAAAAGAACATTAACATTAACCTTCACTGGACAATTAACCACATACTGTGTGTCAACTTGAATTTCAAGATAAAAATAAAAACATCCTGTAATATCCTCCAATAAGGCTCCGGGGCTGAAAATGTGAATTTCCAGGAGTTTCAGCGAGAACCCTGTGATGGGTTCACAACACTCACAACTGCTTGAGCCAGAAAGAATTAAATACCTTAATCCGCTGTGTCACCCTGCACTGTAATCTTGACTTAATAAGCAGTAATTTTACTTAAATAATTCTGTTTTATTTCATTATTATTTTTTCAAAGTTGTATTAATAATTAGAGTCAGTTTCACAAAATAATTATCTCACACTAAAAAAAGGGAACATTTCAACTCTTGAGTCATGAATATTTTGATTTTTAGTATTTAATCTGTTTGAAAAGTCGCATTAAAAAGCACTTACTGTACAGTTAGAAGGATGACGTGTGAATAAAAAGAAACTTTATAAAAGCTGGACAGACACGTGCTAAATATAGTCCCACAAGCAAACAAAGTGCGAACCACACGAGAGTTAAAGCTGATTGTTACGCATGAAGATGTCGTGCTCAAGCCACAGACGATCTTGGCACCACTGAAGTGGTTTCAGTGGTGCGGCAGACGGTGGTCTCTGCTGTAGGTGCTCCACATTACTCGTCACAACCAAGGTGTGCAGAAGAGCACAGCATATCTAGCCTTGAAGCAGATGGGCGGCTCCAGCAGCAGCAGACGATCACACCAGGTGCCACTCCTGTCAGCTAAGAGCAGGAAACTGAGGCTACAACCTGCACAGGCTCAACAGAGCAGGACAGTAGAAGACTGGAACAACAATGCTGGTCTCAATCCCAATTTCTGCTGCAACATTGGGATGGTAGTATCATATTAGGGGTTGGAGATATTTTCTTTGCACTTTTTGGATCTTTTTAAATTATGTCAATTAAGCATAATTAACACATCATCGCCTACCTGGAGTATTGTTGCTCACCATGCCCATCTCTTTATCCCCCACAGTGCACCCATCTTCTGCTGGCTGCTTCCAGCAGGAAACTGCTCCACGTCCCAAAGCTCCAATAATCTCAAACTGGTTTCTTCACCGTGACACTGTACTCGGATGGCTTCCACAGTCACCAGCTCCCAGTCCAATAGCGCACCTTTAGGATATGGTGGATTGGGAGAGTAGAATTGCGGACGTGCAGCAACTGTGTGATATCATGTCAGTGTAGACCCAAATATGTCAGCGATGTTTGCAGTGTTGATTCTGTGCCGCAAAGACTGCAAAAGGGGGTCCAAACCAGTACCGGCGAAATGTAACTAATGGCTTGCCGGGTGAGTGTATGTGCCTTTGTGGCCCACAGACACAGTCCAATTATGAGCCCCGGGGCTTGAAACTGTGTAGATTGAACCTACAGGGACATTATTTCTAAAAGTAGAAACATTTGCAGCTCTTTGTAGTTTTCTGTACATATTTTGTTAGAAAACAAGCAAAACTGTGATGCAAGCACGTGCCGGCTTTCGTCTCATCTGTGCCGGAGAGGTTTGCCAGGAAAACCCTGTCATGCGCTCAAAGCGAAGATAAAAGTTTTTTGGGAACTTCAAACATTTATTTATATGAAAATGATTTGAATCACATCCAAGCAAATCCACGACTAGGATCTGTTTTATCATTTTACACTGTCTCGACTTTAAATAAAAAAAAAAAAAAAAAAATATATATATATATATATATATATATATATACGCTTAACACTCAAACACCACAACCAGTTTTCACAGCTCAGCGCACAAACCAGCCTCTCTAACGATGCTGCCTCCATTGAAACATCAAACATCCAGACACTGACAGGCACACACCAGAGACTCACCACACACACTCGGACATGCTAAAACAACAGTGTGGCAGCCAGAGACCACCGTGCTGGTAATAATGAGGGTGCAGAGTGGTGCCTCGGGCCCTCCCTGCAGCCTTGAGAGGAGGGGATGGGGGGGGATGAGCGAGGTCTGGCTGTGGATCCCTCGGTGTGTGGGGATGCATCGCTGGAATCATTTAATTCATACCGTAAACGTGACAGGGTTAATGAGTGGCAAAGAGAGCCTGGGGACCGAGGGGGGTGAGAGTGGGAGGGCTGGGCGGGTATAATATTTGTGTGTTTGTTGTTGAAATGGCACGAACATGATAGGCCGGGGCCAGGGTTGCTGTACCCTGCAGTCATAACTGATGCTCTATATTTCTGGGTCTGGATGCCATGTCTTACCCAGAAACTCCTGGAAAATGGCCGAATAGCAGTATTAGCGGTAGGTTTGGTGGTGCGAGTGAAAGGTGTGTGTGTGTGTGTGTGTGTGTGTGTGTGTGTGTGTGGTGAGAGGTATAGGGAAAGAGAGAGACAGAGGTGGCTCAGGAGTATCAGGTTTAAGGGAAGACAGATGGTGAAGCCTGGCCGTAGTTTTTTTTCCCTGTGGATGTCATCGGTTCTTATTACCAGCTCAGAATCTAAACGCACACACACACACACACACACACACACACACACACACTTTGTCCTATTAAAGAAAAACCGGTTCAGAAACAGGCTGCCTGCACACAGAGGAACATAAAAACAGCTTCACGCAGGCAGAGCTGCCATTCAGACGGCCTCTCTGACGACACACCGCTCAAATTTTGCGATCAGACGTGAAAGCAGGTGAGGGGAAAAGAGTGAAAGAGAGGTTAGGATGGAGGACAAAAGCGCGGTGCTCGGTGGAGGAGAGAAAAATGAGTGAGGACTAAATTGGCTGGGTGGAGTGATGGAAGGAGGAGGGGAGAGGGGAGTTGGAGGCGATGGTGATGGATGAGCAAATGGTGGGTGCGTGATGGGGGAAGGGAGGGGGAGGAGGTGATGTGATTTGCGGGTCGGAAGCACCGGCACCCCCCAACCTCACCACCACCCTCCCACCTTAAACCTCCATTAACACACTGTGCAGCCCGGTAACACTAGCACTTATTGTGCGCCGAAGCGTGCAGTTTACACTGTCCTTTGCCCCTGACAATTAAATCTGGCATCAACACAGTGGACTGCTTTCACCGTGTAGGTGCACACGATGCTTTCTCCTCTCTCCTGAAGGAGGTTTCTTTTACATCTGGCAGCTGGTGACTCCCCTCTAAGTTAAAGACATGACTGAAAGAAAAGATTTGAGGAGTTATCTGCATCATAATTCAGTTTTATTTCCTTTTTCCACAAAAAAAAAAGAGCCCTCATAAGTCATGAGCGCACATTTCCCAGCTGCTTCTTCAAAGCTCCAGCTGTGGTGACATGAAGGCCTCCACTAGAAAAACAAAGCCCCCTCCAGCTCCCTTTACCCAGCGACCAGCTTCCCACTCCCTCCTCAGTCTTCCCCTCCCTCTGTCCCTGGGGATGCTATCAGGACATGGAAAGGTCAGGGGTCTGCTAGCAGTAACCACACACACTCGCTGAGTGTCACACACATCTACCTGTTCACGCAAAGCACCTGCACACAAATACAATCACTGACTGTGCAGCGCATAACCTGATCAATTAAAACAAACTCATTCTGACTTCAGCAGTGATGTAATTGGAAAAAGGTTCATGAATGAGTCGCTCTGAGCCGTTTGCAGTCGTGAAAGCTGCGGCCGTTCATTTTCTCCCTTTTACTTCCTTTAATGCCAAAGTTTTAACAAGAAGGGACCAATTTTTGAAAGTAAAATATTCAGTTTATTTAAAATTACATTTTGCATGCCAATTAAAACTAGAATCCCAGGAATTTAATGCATTTTCTGTTCAGTGAAGTGAACCAGACAGCGAGTGCTCGGTGCTCGGTCACATTTAAGCCACACGACTAAGCATGCATGTACAATTATTTTTACTTAAAATCATGAACAGCATAAAATTATTTTATTCATGCAGATTTTTAAATAGAATTGGAAATATTTTCACTAAAGCAGATTTTTAAAAAAAAAAAAAAATCAGATGCACAGTCAGTGTGATGGTAATTAGTTATTAATAAGTGCAGCCATGCTATTATTTAGCTATGCACAACAAGCAAGAGGAAGAATTTCTAAGCAGAATAAACTTTGCAAACAATAAAAAAATATATCGGGTGTCAAGAAATGTGACAGTCAGAGGGGTGTACGGTTTTCTTTTTATTAGCTGGTTTGACCTAAACTCCCAGTCAGAAATAATGGGCAGCACACGGGTGGCCCCCCGTTGCCCCTCTGCTTCAGGCTCTGACATAACAGGTCTTGTTTGGGGTGGCCTCCAATCAGAGAGATCATCAAAGGGACGGGTTTTAAAGAGCATAAAAAGTCAAATGCAGCACTGGTGCCGCAAATAAGACAAGAAAGCAATCCTGTAGAAAATCATTAATCTTGTGAATTCATGATCATCACAAGCACACAGAGCCGCGATGTTTATGTATGACATGACAGCTGCACATCAGAGCTCCGAAATTTTAACCCGCACACATTTAAACATCACAGGTTACTCTGTGTGTTCAGGTGTGACGGATCAAAGCGGAATTCATTTTACTGACTGAACGGGTCATCAAACGGCATCAATTTTATACTAATGAGTGTAGCGGAGACTTATCGTCAGATTAGGACCAAACACAAAAAACGTTCATAAATTTTCTGAACGCATGCAAACTGCAGCGACGACACTGTAACTTTACAGCTGGGTTGCAATCAGTACAAAATATATTCTTTCACTTAAAGCACGGTGCAAATAAAATAATCTGTGAAACTGAAACTCTCAGCCTGCTCTGGACCAGGATGTGTGTTCAGCATATGTTACCATGGTGATCCGGCAGGTATAAAGAGAGTCACCTTTGTGTCCACTTTAACAAGCCGCATTTTTATTCCTCGATTACTTTTAATCAGTCCTGCTTTATGTTTTCTTTAGTAAATCACTTTTATGTCTTTTAGCACTTTGTGTCTCTCAGTCACATCTTGGCATCAATCTTCATCCTCAGTATCTCTTTAAAGTATCTCAGTTCCTAAAGTCACAAGTGTTCAGCCTCACAATAAAAGCCTAGAAAATGTCCCTCTCAGTCACAGTCTCCTCTGCACGGTCTTGCCCCTGGGGGGTGAGGGGGGGTGGACACTGAGATGCATTACAAATGAGTGCAAACGCTGCATCTCAAATCCCAGCAGTAGCTGCTGTCTCTGCCTACTTTCCAAAACCATTTCCAGATTTCTAACTTTCGGGAGTGTGGCGAGGAGCCTGGAAAGAGCTGCTCATTGATTTTTTTACTGTTTACAATTTATGACGTGCATATAATAAAATGCACTGAAACGGGAAATTCAGTATTTTAAGATCACAGCCGCGCTTCTTTATTGCACTAAAATAGTTCTGCTGTTTAAAAAAAAAAGGCCTCACTGTTACAGCAAATCTCTCTCTGTGGAGCTTTTTGTTTCTTTAGAGTGAATTTTGCAGACTGTGACAAATATTATAAAATCTATTTCTGCGGTTTGTAATCTGTGTGTGTGTGTGTGTGTGTGTGTGTGTGTGTGTGTGTGTGTGTGTGTGTGTGTGTTATTAATGAAGATAAAAATCTTTTTCTGTTGTATGTCAGCTCCAGAGGAACAGCTTCCCCCTGCCTGATGCAGTATCTACTTAAATAACACATCTCATTAAGCCTGCTGACTAATGAGGTGATTAGCCCTGGCTACCAATAACTAGCGTTAGCTTAGCGTAGCCTTGGTGGTGTTCTCCGAGGGTTTAAGCACAGTGATTCAGATGGAATGGCTAATATGGCTGTTGGC
>JAMQGT020002937.1:0-34598 GCA_024447675.2 Pterophyllum scalare | reverse complement strand
CTAGTAGCTTCTGTTATCTCTCCTTGATAAGTTTAATTTGTTTTTCACTTCCATCAGCTCTTTGGACCTCATATTTAGAGTTCCAGGAAGCATTCACCAAATGCAAATTCAAGACTTGGAATCAACTCCAGATCTTTTATCTGCTTATTTTGTTGTGGAATAACAAGGAAAAAGACCTCACTTGTTCATGAAACCACTTGGCATCCAATTTTCCAATTACTTCTGGGCCTCTGAAAATGGGGGACTGTGTATAAAAATGGTTGTAATTCTGAAATTCCTTAAAGTAATACTTTTGTCAAACTAATTTAATTAGCCTTTAATGAAGTCTGCACTTCAATCACATCTTTATTGTTTGAAGTCCACTGTGATGGTGTACAGAGACAAAATGACAAAAATTGTCTCATTGTACAAAAGTTATCACCTAACTGTAGTTGTGAGGCAAACGAAAGCAAAAAAACACTTGGATTGATGGGCACAGTGAGTGGAGGTTGTTTTCTCTGTCCTGCTTGTCTTTGTTACCACTGAAACAACCTGACACACTTTTGAGCACAAAAAACACAATAACGCACAAAAAACAAAAGGTTCTGTCACTGTCCTTTTCACGTTCTCATGCCGTGTTCTCTCTATATAGGTCAAATTTTCCCTTATATTTGCTCCATTTTCTTCCCATTTGTGTCATATTTCATTTTCATTTTTTTGCCCATTTTATTTAATTCTTGTATTCTGATCTATTTCATCTGTTCTCTTCTGCTATATCTTATTAACTTTTATTTAATCCCTCCTTCGTATGTTTTATTATGATTTGTTCTGCTTCATTCTACTTTCTCATGCTTTATGTTCTGTTGCACAGTGTTCCACAGCATCATCTCTGGTTTGTTTCTGTTCCACTGCAACAACTCTTCCTCCATTTTCCTATTTAATTTTTCCTATTTCATTTCAGGTCAGTTGAGTTTGCTTCAGTTCACTTCTCTGCTGTTTGCAATCCAGCCTATCCTGTACTGTTCCACTAGTTATCTTGGATACATTAAATTCTTCTTGTCTGAATGCCTTCCCTTATGTGTGTGATTTAGATCGCAGCTGTAAGTTGACAGAGTGTACTGCTGCAAGACCTTGATATTACCAGGCACTCACATGAAAAGACCGAGGGAGGGAAGCTGTCAGCATGCAGTGTACGCTGTGCAGTTTGCACAAAGGTCTGTGTGAAGTGTGATGGTTCTGCTGAGTGTGTCATAGTGACTACAAGAGGAAGTGAAGTAGAGAATTACAGTGAGGTTCAAAGTTTTTTTTGGTTCGGTTTTTTTAAATCATGTTATGTAAAGTGTAAAACGTAAAACAAAAAAGTAACTCAAAACAAAAACCCACAAATATGAACCTCTTCAAGTGAGGTGGTTTTTTTTTTCTTTTTAGAGAAGTTCATATTTTAGTTTTCAGGTTAATGCAAAAAAAAAAAAACTTGGTACGGCAAGACTGAAAAATAATAAGTGGAGGGCAAGGTCAAGCCGAGGGGAAGCGAGGAGTGGCTCTGTGTTTGAAATGGCAACATATTTTGCTGCTGCCTTGAAATTCTGGTACAAGCAGATAAGAATCTCAGCCACGGCTCTGGTTGTGGGCACAAGTCCGGTTTAGACACCTCTGTGACAGAGTGGAAAACAGTCCTCCCAATCTTTTCCTCTTTCTTTCTCCATCTCCCTTGTTTTCATTAAGTCCCCCCCACCCCACCCCCCACCCCACCCTTATAAGGCAAAACTTTCCACCATATCCATTTTAGGTGGTTTATTGCCTTTGGCACCACTGCAACAGGAGGGTGTGCCAACCTGTGCCCAGGGTTTGGAAAAAAATAGATTTCCTACTCCCATCAGGGCAGCTCTGGGAGCTAGAATCTGGGGTGATACTCACACCTGTAATATGGTTGAAAGCCTCAATGTTCAGCACTTTGGCTTCTCTCCAGCCATAACTCAATTTGCAGCTGTGTTAAGGGGTTGACACCACTGTTTGCTTCCCATCACCGTGTGTGGATGGAGCCAAGGAAAGAGTTTGTACCTCCCAGGTTTAGCAGACGATGTAATGATAGATATTTTGTGGCTGGTGGAATGAAGGATAAATATATCTTTCAAAACTCTGGCTCAAGCTTTATTGCTCATGCTTGGTCTTTCTCTCCCTTCTTTCTCTCTCTCTGCCTTTCTTTCTCTCTCTCTCTTTCTAATGCAAGCTGAAAAGTGGAAAACAGGTAAAAACTGGTAAACTTTTATCTTTGTCCGTAATGGATATGAGTGCAGTGTTTTGTCTATGTCTCCACTGATGCATCTTTTTATAGATGTGGATGTGTTTTGCTTTGAGACCCATTTGAATATTCACCATCATTCAGTTGTTCCCTATACAGGAATAGCACAAAGCTATTCTCAGAGGAAACCCACACTATTTTAGTGCCACTGAGGCCTGTCTAAGCATCGAACTTTTTTGTGTAAATATAGTTTTCAGTTATTAGATGAAACCATCTGAAGTACGAGGATTAACGCTGAGTTTTATGAATAAGTTCTCTCCTTAGAGGGTAATAAACGAGCAAAAGATGCACCAAACACTGTTGAGGACCTCGACTTGCAAATTCAGGCTTACAAGTTCACATCAGTTTTGTTTCAGCATTCTGAATCTGTCATACATAATTGCTGAGGATCTGTTAAGGAGACAGAAGCCAAGCTAAGAGCTCTGTGTGTTTTAGGGCGTTGCCTGCACCGCCATGCTGGTTGCAATTGTTACAGAGAAGCTGGCACTGAATAAAGGAGAGAAGCACGTGCACTTCTTCATGATGGATATCCAGATTTCAAAAAGGGTAAGAGCATACAGTATTACATTTCTGCAAACCTGTATAAACACACTTCAATCAACCAGCATGCCTTTTTATCAAGTTTTCAATTTTTCTTTTCATCCATTTGAAATATTCCATAATTGGACATCATTTAAAAGCATGGGCCTTTTGCTGCTTGACATTCTGCTACTCATACCTGTGGTTTTGCTTGTTTAGGCCCTTTCTCTACAAGTCATGTATCCTTAGGGCTACATGAAGTAGGTGCACTGCTCTGTCTGGTTTGAGATTTTTTTAAATGCACCTTTCCTGCTGTCCAGGCAGCTATTTGTTTCTGTTCATTCTCACATGAGAATCAGCGTGCAGATTTGAAAACAATTTAATTTAGATAATCCCTCAGAATGAACACCATGTCTGTGTTTGTTTTTGTCAGAGTCAATGGAACAATGTGTGGTAATGCAGCTGTAAGCACAGAGTAATTGGAAGTCTGTACTGCATTGCCACACAGCAGTACTATAACAAACTAATACACTTTGGTATACTTTGTGTACTTGGTATTCTGATCAATAAAAAGGAAGCCACAATAAAAGTAGAATTTGAGTATTTTCTTTTCAGAATTAACAGAAAATCTTTTCCAACAAAAAATTATATTTATTACAGTACATATGCATCACTTTTGTGAGCAAAATCTACCAAATATATTTGAAAGTTTTCATAAACAGTGGCTCTTACTTTTGCAGCATTTGCATGATCATCCAATAAACCTCCATATATAAACATGTTGTAACAGTCAGTCAACCCCCCCCCCATCAGTGGTAGCTGCAGTGTTGTAAGGCAAACAAGAAACATGATAAAACGGATAGAGATGTCAGGATGGATGAGTCACTGCTTTCCATGTTGCATGCATGCTTTGGTTAGTGTGGGAAGAGAGATGGAAGGTGAAATCTGCCAGCCTCTTTAAAGCCTTTTCAAGGCGTCAAACAGAGGAAATAATCTTAAGTCTGTCAGGAAAGAAACTTGTGTCACTTCAGGCCTGTGTGGCATTGGGCAGGAAACTGCTTACGCGTGTGTTTGTAAGCGTGTCTGAAAGTGGCTAGTGGAGTATGGACAAGTTTTGGGTGTTTGCTTATTGATGGGAAGAAGGAAAGTTTACAAGAAAACACTTGTCAGTCTCATACAAATAGTAATGTGAAATGACTGACAGCTAATGCAGCCTTGGTTTAAATCTGTGTTTTGTATAAGACGGTGCAGCTCCTCACCAAACCGAGTAGCAAACTCTGACTGAAGTAGATGCACTGCTTTTGGAGGATACAACCATTTCCTTTCTCCTGGTGGCTGCATCCTGTCACAAGGTGCATCTTTATGCCTCGCTTTCGGTTGTTTTGGTTTGTGTGTGTGTGGGTGTGCATGCATCCTCCTGAGCTTACTGGTGCAGGCCAGATTTACACTGATGGGAACAAGGGAAGACATCTGGATGCAAACACTGACAACCTCTATTAATAACCCTCACAACAAGGTCATAGTGACATCATCACAGGGCAGTTACAGTGATTTGGGCAGGAAGGTAAACAGACACGAATAGAATCAAAGAGAAAATTGCAAAAAAACAAAAAAAGGATGGGGGGGGGTTAATAGGAAAAATCTAGAAATTTCAAGATCCAAGTTTAGCCTTTATTGCCCGTTTTATAAATATCTGTATATAAGACTAACTTACCACAACAGTCACTATCTGAAAACAGCATCATTGTGAAAGAGGGTGGAACAGGAAAGGCTATCTGAATTTCATCACCTGGCCTGGACGACTCATGCTATTACTTCCTGTACTAAAATCTCTAAGTTATTAGCAACTCTGCATGAGTTTTTTTTCTTCCGAGTTTGATTGACGTTATGTGTCGTCACCACATTTCTGCTCATTTCTGGATATTTGAACACTCAGTTCTGCTATTTCTTCTATCAGATCCGCCATGCTGCTGCTAATGTACTGAGAGAATGCTGGCTTCTTCACCGTGCAAATGTGACCAAGGGCAACTGCGGTGAGCACAGAAAACACCAGAGATGCCTTCTGGAAGCCATCAGAGTGTGAGTTAGTGTGTTTCAAAATAATACCTTCAGGCAGGGTGTCTGCGTGCATGTGTGGTTGAGGGATGTACAATATTTGGGTGGTAATTTGTGTGCTTACATGTGTATTTTATGGGTCATTAACTTAGTGTCAACATGCTCAACCACAGACTCACCTATTTTAAAGGCTAATTTAGATTACTAATTAGATTTGTTTGCCTCTTTTATGTGGAAAGGGCATGTGTGAAGAAGGGTAAACCCTGTTTTTTACAGGATCCAATGCAAAGTTCTTCCTGGCAAGTAAATAATTAAATGGCCCCTTTTAAAAAATGATTATTAAGTATTTGACAGTAATTCACAAGCCTTTTGCGAAACACTTTTAAGAAGAAGAGCAAAGCAACATTTTTCTTGCCTCCAGGAATTGTGTCTGCTTGTAATTGAGCAAGCTTCTCTTTTAATAACAAGTGGATTACACAAGACAGGATGTCCAGAGCGCCGATCATGTGGTCCATTATCCTGACAGCAGCATTGCATGTGTGAGAATATGTCAGGAGGGCTTGTACTTACAGCTTTCTACTGCTCTGAACCATTATAACTAAACACTGTGTGGAAAGTATGAGAAGAAGGAACTGCTTTACCTTAAGGGTTAAGAACAGATACTGTAATGAGACTGTAATGCCTTCTTTGGCAAGCTGCTTGATTGCAAAATTGGTTTTCATGTATCTTTTCTAGCAGTATTTCTGGATTATACATTTAGGCTACTAAATTGAGACCTTTTCCACATCTGTGTCAGCAATCTTTTATAGCATTAAAAAAAAGACTCAGCATGGTTCTTTAATGTTGAGTAGCAGAATATTTGATTGCCAGAATATTCCTTAAATTAGGGCTTCTGTATGGTCCAAAAATAAAATGTTTCATCCGTGCGTATGCATGGTGAAGCATTAACTCCATAAGGCGTTTGATTTGTTTCCATTCCTATGCCTCAGAGTAACATTTAGAATACTGTCTAATAAAATACAATTATTTTTACATTTTCCACCCGATTGAAATGTAACTCTTTTTTCTTTTTTTTTACCTCACAGATTTCGGCATTTACGCCTTAAACAAAGAAAACTGAGAGATTACGTCAGTGAAATGGTGGATCTCCCAAAGGTAAATGAGTGCTGTCGCTGGAATTTTGTGCATGTGAATAACAAAAATTTAAATTATTTACACTTACTAGCCACTATGATAGGTAGACCTGTTCAATTGCTCTTTAACTCAGATCTCTAATCAGCCAATCACATGGCAACAACTCAATCTATTTAGGCATGTAGTCATGGTTAAAATGGCCTGGTGAAGTTCAAACCAATCATCACAATGAGGAAGGAAGGTATTTTAAGTGACTTTGAAAGTGGCGTGGTTGTTGGTGCCAGATGAATCTCTAGAGATGGTTCCCACACAACCATCTCTAGAGTTTAAAAAGTTTCAAAAAAGAGGAAATGTCCAGTAGTGGCACAAATGCCTTGTTGATGTCAGAGGAGAATGACCAAACTGCATTGAGCTGAAAGGAAGGCAAAAGTAACTCAAATAACCACTTGTTACAACCAAGGTATGCAGAAGAGCATCTCTGAAAGCACAACATGTTGAACCTTGAGGGGCAGATGGGCTACAGCAGCAGAAACCCACACCAGGTGTCACTCTTGTCAGCTAAGAACAGGAAACTGGGTCTACACAAAAGTTTGACGCTGGAAGTCTGGACATTGGAAAATGTTGCCTGATGAGTCCGCTGATTTCACTGTACTAAAATGGCCTCCACCGTAAACAGATTTAGTGCCTTTGTGATCTGGTGTAAGGCGAGCTATGCATCACAGATCTGCAGCTGAAAAATCTGCAGCAATCATGTCAAAATCTCTCAAGAATATTTCCAGCACTGTGTTGAATCTATGCCACAAAGAATTGAGGCTGTTCTGAAGGCCAAAGGGTTTCCAACCATGTACTAGCAAGGTGTACCTAATACAGTGGCCGGTGAGTGCGCTGGGTTTTTAAAAAAATAAGATACAGTGAATAAATGTAGATACAAAATTTGGGCGATGAGATTTTAATTCGTCGGGAATGAACAGGCACAGAAAAAGTTTCCACGAGGAAAAAACACATTAAAAAGACATTATCCAACGAGAGTCACAAAAGTAATGTTGGTGTACTGTAATTGGTGCAATTATATGAAAATTGGTGGTTTTATTAAGTGCTTTGGTCAAAACTAAACCTCTTTACAATCAGGAAAGTGACCACAGCAGTCAGTTACAGTCTACCATTCTACTCTTGCTTACTGACTGAATGCAGCTGAGCTGCAGCATGAAAGTAAACAGCTTAAAGCAAAGCAAAGGAGTCCCAAATGTTTGGGTTTTTTTTCTGACCTTCTCAATATTACTGTCAATCAGTCAGTAATCCACACAGACTCTGCAACATACTTTAAAATATGTCTGCACAGAATTTAGCAGACGTAGGGTTTTGGTTCTAGTTTGAACTCCCAAGTGTTTCTTTTTTCAAAGTCAAAATATTTGTATTGTGTGGTGGATTTCAACAGATGCAGATGATTATGTGCGACCTCAGTGCCAATTGGAATAACTCCTATCGGGAGCTGGAGCAGCGAATCCTCTCCATGGAGCAGAAGCTGGACGAGCTGAGTCGCTGCTTCCAGCAAACCTCTGAGCTACTGTCTCAGGTTATACGTCACCGCAACCCAGTGATCAGGTAAAAAACACTTACAGCTGCCAGTGACACTGCACAGATCTGCTAACGACACATTGCAGGATGTGGTATATAACATGCATACTGGACAGCCTTTGGAGAATAACAAATTAACTTTGTTGTTTTGGGTTTTTTTGATAGGTGACATGGCTGCATGCATTTGTTTAAAAAAAAGTCTGTGCTGTTTTCATCTGAAGTACCCTCCAACCAGAGCTGCTTTAGACTCTTAACATGCTGAACCACTTGGGGGACTGGCATACTCGCTAAAGATCATCTTCTGGCCCTCTTCTGAGTGCACTGCAGTGACTCACTGCTGTAAAATTATACAGATAAAACAAGACTTCCATTCACTGCAGGGAAATCAGAGTGCATTTTCAAAAACCTACTGTGCTTTCAAGCAAAGGTATTTGTGACGGTGCACAAGAACTGACCTGATCTCAGTCAAGGACTGTGGAGGATCCTTTAATGTGCAATGTCAACGGATCTAAATTGCTATTTGTAAGATATTATCAATAATCTACACTCCTAGTTTATTCCTGTGGAATAAGCTATTTTGCATGTTAATTTTATTTTGCGCAGTATTTCAGTGTTAATCTAACCGTTTTCTCATTACCAGACAGAATGATTGCAAATGAGCATTATTTGCAAACACGCTTAATCAAATACACATTGTCTCAATAAGTCATCATTATTCTGCTTTCCTGTAACCCTTTAAGTGAATCTCAAATGAAAGTGTATTTAACAGTAATGGACTTTGGTGAATGAAGAGAACGAACTGAATCTCAACTTAAATATGACGAAAAGAAACCTTTATTTCGAACTGCAGGACAAAGGGTTTCCATGACTATGAACTGAACCTCGCAGACTTATGTCAGCATTCAAAGCTGCAGCAGTTTGATGCCTGAAGAGCATCCAACTCTTTACACCTGCTGAGAACAAAGAAACTTCAGTGCCCTTGCAAGCTCGTTTTTTAGCAACCCAGCTGCACCATCTACTGGGCAAATATTACATCAACAACATCATCAGGATTACATCACAACCAAAAAAAAAAAAAAATTCTATTTCATTCCTAAATATCACGGCCTCTTCAGTGTCACAAAGGAGAACAACATTTAAGCCAGCTGTATTCAAACAGATCAAACTCCTCTACAAACCTCACTGATAACAACGCACTTTTTATGAACAGCTGAAAAACTGGACCAACCTTTCCTCTGAAGGATTAACTGGAGTTTTAAATTGAGTACTGAAAAAAAATGTTCCTTGTCGGCTACTCTTTTTTTTTTTTTTTACTCTGGTAGTTAGAGTAGCAGCGGAAAAAATGTATGAAAAACTTAATGTGTAAAATTTGCACATGGTTAAAGATATGTTAATAATCACTTATGCTTGTAATTCAAAAGCCATTTAGAATGACTGTGTATATGTTTTTGCTTTGATTTTGTCACTTGGAGACACATGAATTAAACAAAACAGTGACAGCCAGGTGTCATGTGTGACTTATCTATTGTGATTTAGTGCTTGTGTAAATAAAAACTGATCTTTTCATACTTTGTCATATCATAGTCTTTTTCAGTTTGTTACTTCTTGTCCTGTTTTTAAGTTGGTGCCATATGTAAGCCGAAGGCCTGAAAAACAGTTCTCCGCAGTCGCACGTAAAGGGCATTCTGCACGTCCTCTTGACTTTTCTTTTCCAAGTGCACCCAGACGGAGATTTTTTAAGCGACTGGCCCTTCAGGTGCTGAGCTAGGAGTTTTGCTCCTGTGAAAGTGTCCCCACAGCAGACACAGATGTAGCTTATGGCCTCTGCATGCTGAACACAGTGTCGCAGGAGGTGCAGCCGGTGTTTAAAAGCTCGTCCACATGGGCACTTGTGCGAGCGGCGGCCTCGGTGGAGGTAGCGGTGGCTGATGATAAGCGAAGGCTGCCGCAGGACGGCGCCACACTGCCTGCAGGGGTAAGGTGCCTTGGCGCGCCAGCTGGTGTTCATGCGTTTCATCAACGCCAAGTGATGGCTGTCATTCTCAAACATGGCCAGGATAGTGGGCATTGGTCGTGAGGTGGGGTTAGAAGAGGAGGTCTCTTGGTTTGCATCAGTGGGCGTAGAAAGGACAGAAAGAGGGGCACAAAGGTGGCTTGAAGGCTGTTGGTTCGGCTGAGCTAGAGCACCGTTTGTCACTAATGTTTGGCCAACATAGTGCTTTCCATTAATGGCCTGGTTCACTAACTTTGGGCTAGAGATGGTTGACTGGAACTGGACTTTGCCACGGACACCTGGGTTATAATCATTCAACAGTGATGGAGTAGTAACAATGCATACCTTGGTGCTGACCACTGATATGTGAGCTTTGGTTACGTGGTCTAACAGAAATTTCTCAGAGGTAAAAAAGCATTTGCATACGTCACATGCCTTCGGCATTGACTCAGAGCAAAAGAGCACCAAAGGTGACTTGTTTCCTTTGGGACACTGGTGGCTACAGTACAAGTCCCTTTGACTGAACACCTGACCACAAATGTCGCAGGCATACAAAGCCATGTGATGCTCCTTAACAGCATCTTCAGTTAGAAAGACCCTCTGGCACACACAGCACTGATATTTCACCCTTACGCCACTGCAGTGCAGCATATGAAGCTTAAGTGACCTAAATGGGCCTCTGCCACACACGGTGCACATTAAACTGTGAGCACTAGGAAGGGGTACAGATGTAGCTTTAGAATCTGAACCACCTGAAGAATCACTAGAATTACCGGGCAAACTTGGGTTTGCGCAACCTCTGATTTCAGAAAGATCTGGACACAAGTTATTGGGTTTAGAGTGTGTCTTGCCTTCGTCTTCAGATTCAGAGCTTCTTGAATCATCTGCCTTGGCAGGATCACTTTCAGTGCCAATATCCTCATCATCTGCACCCAGTACATACTCCACAATGTTTTCAGGCTCCGTCTCAGTTCTTTGTGCAGACCTCAACCCTGACAGTGAGTCACGTAGTACAGTATTTACATTTTGCTGCATCGTCATCTCATTAGGAGAGCTTATACTGTTCTGCCTCTTACAAATCAAAGAAGAATCTTCTTGATATAACTCAGAGCCCATGCAGTGTCTCCCCGCATGATTGTTCAGCTCCCAGACATTGCTGAAAGACTGATGGCACATTTTGCAGACAGGTGGCAGGTGTGCATTATCCAGGTGTGTTGAGAGTGACGTCAGGCGACAGAAAGTAACCTTGCAGATGTGGCAGGTGGCTTTGATTTTGTGGCTTTTGTAGTGCGACATCAATTTAGTTAGATTGTCGATTTTTTTCCCACATTCCCAACATTTTGCTGCTGGGTAACCACACCTCCAAGAAGATACACACCACTCTCCATCGCTGCTTGAGTCTTCAGACATAAGTAGCTGTGCAGTCTGTAAATTCAAGCAGAAATGACAGCTCACTTGAAATGTTTGAGATTAAATTCACATTAGAGGTCCTGTACATCATCATCAAAGCACAGGCATCACTTACAAACACAGAATATTGTCTGGAATTTACAGATTGTTATGAAATTTGTCACGCCAAAGGTTTTCACTAAATTTATGACTGCCAGAGGATGAATCTCTCTAAGAGAAAACTCTCCACAACAGCTACTGAATTATTGTGACTAAATTCTCACTTGTGTTGCTACAGTCAGGACAGAAGTTTAACCTGCTCAGCAGATTGGCTTATGTCTACATCGAGGTGGAATTCAATTCTTGTAAGCCTAAGAACTTGTTAGTGCCAATAAGCAAACATTAACAACAGCCTGTGAACTAGCTCCACAGACAGATGCAGCTTTTGGGTCACAAAAGTGAAGCCAACCTCACTGTCTTAATAATGCTTTTTGATGGCCACCAGGGAGAAGATATCTTCCAATGTTATAGAAGAAAACATCCCTCAGATCTGTAAAATTTATGGTCTCAGTCACTCATTTTAGGTCATACTGACCAAAATGGAGAGTCTGTATTCTAAATCTTGGTCCTTCTGAGCATCAGAAAGGAAGGATATGCTCTTTGGCTAACGACTTGTCAAAGAGTGTGCAGTTTCACAGCCAAATCTACACACCTCACTCATCACAAGCAATGGTGACAGTGAAAATGCTCATCTCTCTACAGGCTTCAGAACTAGACTTCATTACCCAGTGGGTGATGTCAAAGTGGTTACATCCATCTTTTATGCTGTCTATGCCTTGCCCACAGCACATCATTGTCTAAGAGTACGGCCTCTCACATGGCTGCAGGCTCTTGGTTTGTATGTATGATATGTGCTGATACATTTTAATGGAATATAATACAGAAAAGATGATTGATGTGTTTTTAAATGTTTCCAGCAGAATGGCCCCAACTCCATTTTTTTCCCCATACGTGCACTGCAGTAATGAGTACTACAACATGGAAATTGTTCACATCACAGACAATATAAAAGATAGACAAAGCCATCTCTGTTACTGTTGCCACTTTAGCTTTTTGAATCCAGACAGGATCTGACTGAGACACACATGCATGCATGGTCATTGACTAATGTCCTGCCAGTCTCACGGTAAAGTATAGCACGCTTACTGTCCTTCTGGGCACCACCGGGAACCAGAATTAACTTAATTAACTTATATTCAACAACTGAAACTACTGTTTAGAGCAACAGCGCTGAGTGCTGTTTTCCTTGTAGAGTTCCATATTACTGGATGCCTGTGAGGTCTCCAATGTTTTGCAATCATGAGTTGCCCCCTGCTGGCCATTGCAAGGAATGGTTCAATGAATGTTTAAAGGGGACATATCATGTAAAATCCACTTAAATATATTTTTTGTGTACTTTGAGTGTCTCGGAGTGTAGAAAATTTAAATTTATTCTCTCCCGGTGCTGTGTAGACTTTATATTCTTTTGGGTCATATTTTTCAGTCTGTTCAATTTTCTCTAATCCCCATTACATTTTCTTGTCTATTACGTCACAGTATTTGCTCTGGAGCTGCTAAACAAGGTCATGGACTTCTGGCTTACCAATTTCGTGAATACGCCATTTTTTTTTCTCACAGCGATTTTATAGTCCAACTTCAGTTATGCCGAAGTTGCAAGTTGACAAGTCAAAATGTTCGGTCGTTGGGTGTATTAACCCACACGATTCCTTACATCGACCCCCAGAATCAGAGCCTCTATGAAGTGCTTGTTTCTCTGTGGTAGATAATCGTACATAAGTGACCAAACAGGGAGTGGAACGCTCTACAACCTAGAGGGGCGAACATGAAATGTCTTATTCACATTTAAAAAGCCCGCACCAAAACGAGTTGCTCTAAGGACCTGTTTTGATGCGTTTCGGCCTCCCATTTACACGGAGATGTTTCAGAAACGATCTGTGTTTACACAGAGACGGCCGAGACGATGAAAGCGCTGTTGTTCCCATTACCAGGCCACAAGTTGGCAGTGTTGTTTGGGTTTTTTTGCAAAGCTTGTTTACGCAACATGCGCACGTGTGGAGGGACTCAGTGGGATGGGCAGCAAAGATTTGTTCATTATTTACAAAATGGCCAATGTGAGAAGCTTTGTGTGGACTGATTGCTGCTGGTTGGATTGCTGCTGCACACAACACTAAATTATAAAACTGCAAAAACACAGGAAAACATTGACTGGGAATCGTGCCACTCGAAGTATGCAGATTTTTAAGTTAAGTTCAAAAGATTGTGCAGCACAAGAAGCACTAGTGAATCCCCCATTTCGATTGTTGTTCATCTATTAGTGCATGCGCGGAAAACTGTGGCAGTCGCCACCATAGTGTGCATGTGTGAGTGCCCCTGTTTCCAAAAAAGCATCACGGAGATGGAGGCCAGAGCATTTCTGAAACGCTCCACTCTGGAGGCCGTTTTGAATTGTTTTCACTCCGTTCTCGTGTAAACGGGAGGCTGAAATGCATCAAAACGACACAGTTTTCATTTTGAAATGGTGTCGTGTAAACGGGGCCAAAGACACGCCTCAGAACAGGGGTAAAAGAGCGGTCTGTGGAGCTACAATAACGAGGAATTCAGACCAAAGCGTTGCACTTCTACTTTATACAGACCACAAGTGAATGATTGATATATGAAACGGAAGGATTTAAAAGCACGATATATCCCCTTTAAGGAACTTCAACACTTCACTTCTCAGATGCAGCACTACATACATCTTTTCTATACAGCTAAAGAGGTGCTGATATAGTTGAGAACCTCCCTTCTCTGCACTTCCGGTTTCATAGGGTGTAGCTGGGAGATGGCCAAGAATGAATCATCTGTAAATGGGTGATGTCAAGGGAGTGTGTCATATCACAAATCCTCAACAGACCAATTAGCATGCATCAGCAGAATGTTAAGAGTTTTGTGGGAAAAAATTAGCTTCTCTGTAAGACAAACCAAAGGACATATGGGGCATTATTTCAGTTCTGACATATGACACAATATCTGAATATCAGGCTAAATTTTAAAATTGTCTTCTTTTTTTTTTTACTTTTTCATGTTTCAGAAAATGTCAAAACATCTTTATTTATGTCTTGGTTTATTTTCTATGAATTTTTAACTTGACAATGCCAAACGCTGTCAGTTCTGTGAATTACTGTGATTTGATAACGTTGCACAGTCTTAAATGATGAAACTTCTAATGAAAGCTCCATTTGGTTTATAACAAACTGCTGATCAATCACAATCGATCGCTGGGTGACTGGCCAGGTCGCACCCCTAGGCGTCTGTGGCTGCACTACGTGCAGGGGTGGGGGTGGGGGTGATGCTTTTCAAAAGTTTTTTTGAGAGATATTTGCAGAAAGCGAAGTTAAGATAAACACTGGAAATATGGGAAAGCTGGACTGTTTTTGTGTCATACAAGTACCTTATGCTGTGCCCTTGGATGAACTGCTACCAATTTGTGTACAAAAAACAACAGTGTCTGTGTCTTTATTTATTTTTTTGTTTCTGATATAATCTGTGGTTAACATTTTGTCTGTCCAATACACTTGCACTGCTTATGAATGCAGCTTACTAACGTTAGCTGATAACGTAACACTCTGCTCTCCAGTCCAGATATAATAAGTTCTGGCTCCAAAACACTTACATTAAAGCTTCAAAATGTGGAGTGCAAAACCAGCAAACCAATACAGTCTATGGGTACAGTTCATTTACAGTGGGAGAAATAATGATTTGATCCCCTGTTGAATTTTTAAGATTGCTCACTTAAAAAGAATTTAACAGTTATAATTACACAAAAGTCACAAACTGATTTGCATGTTAAATAAGTTAAATAAGTATTTGATCCCCTACAAACCAGCCAGAATTCTGGCTGTCTGCCCATGTGCCACACAGATTCCAACCTATCAATCAATTACAGATACTTCTAATCTCGACATGTTATGTGTATAAAGCACACCTGTCCACAGAGTTGGTTCCTCCACCACCATGGGAAGACCGAAGAGCTGTCAAAGGATGTCAGAGACAAGACTGCAAACCTGCACAAGGCTGGAATGGGCTACAAGACCATCAGCAAGAAACTTGGACAGAAGGCAACAACTGTTGGTGTGATTATTCAGAAATGCAAGAAACATAAAATGACTATCAATCATTTTCAGTCTGGCGCTCCATGCCAGATCTTGCTTCAGATGGTGGATCAACTCAAAACTACACGGGAGGAGCTTGTTAATGATCTGAAGGCAGCTGGGATCACAGTCAACAAGAACACCATTAGTAACACACTGCTGTAACTGATTGAAATCTCGCAGTGCCTGCAAGGTCCCCCTGCTCAAGAAGGCACATGCACAGACCCGTCTTAAGTTTGCCACTGAACTTCTAAATCAGTGGTCCCCAACCTTTATAGCGACACAGACCTCCCCTCCCCTCCATCCACATTAGTGGCCTCTCTAGCTGCACCAATCGAACCCATGGCCATAGATGTGCTATCACTGCTGAGGCAGACTGATCCAGTCAGTTAAATTTCTAATTTTCTAATTTACTTTAACTGAACTTATTGACTTTATTAACTTAACTTTTTTTTTAAAACTTTTTAAATTTTAACTGAACGTTTTTTAGTACTACAATTTATAATCTAGTACTATTGAACTATAATATTATTGTTATTTTGTCCTCTTCATATGATAAATAAATGCAAACTAAACAAAAGAGGTTTCTGTCAGTTCGTACAGCAGGACGAGAGGGAAGAACTAACTCGTGTTTGTTTGTATGGCCTCATCACTTCATGAATGTTGTACACTCATTTTATTTATACTTGTTTATCACAGTATTTTACTGAGCCTATGAAGTGTCCTCACAAAAATTGTTTTGAAATTGCATTTTTTTTAACACTGTAAACCTTATTTAATTTTCTTTTCTTTTCAAATATATTCATCATATACCACATATCTTCTCTCAGTCTCCACTAAGTGTCAGTGGGTCAGTGGTGGAGCAGGCGACCATGTTTGCTGTAAGGCTGAAGCAGTCAGCGCAGGTTCGAGTCCCGGCCTGTCGCTCTTTCCTGCTTGTCTTCCCCCATATCTACACTGTCAACAAAAAGCCGCTGTGGCCAAAAAGAAAAATCACATGCTGGACCTTCAACTCACCTAGGGCAAAATGACTAGACCATGTACAATAAAACATTGAACGAATGCTTAAGATGGCTCATGGATGGGTATGTGTGACGAGGACCCAGAACATATCGCCAAGGTAACAAAGGAGTGGATAAAGAAGAAGTGTATTAAGGTCATGGAGGGGCCTAGCCAGCCTCTACAGAAAATCTGTGGAGGGAGCTGAAGCTTTGAGCTGCCAAACAGCAGCTAAGAAACCTATTAGATATTCTGTCATTCTCCATTAAAATTAAAGTACCATAAAAATTAGAGACTTTGAATTTCTTTAGAAGTGAGCAAACTTACAAATTCAGCATTATTTCCCTGCACTGCACATGCTAATGTTTGGACGTTACTTCTGGCTTTAACAACTGTAAAAGTTAATGATTGAATATTGTTTTACTAAACAAAGCATGCAAATGTCATCAACATAACTTAATTTCTGCAATTATTAAAAAAAACCAAACTTTTTTCTTTTGACTGAGCAAACCAGGGAAGTGCCTAGGAAAAAAACGTAGCAGAGTATAAATTAGGAAAGTTTACTTCCTAGATTTTTTTTATCAGCTCAAAAATCCAATATTGATTAGGTTTTAATTTGAAGATATTAAAAACAAACAAACCTAAACTAACTGATTTGATTAACAGTAAAAATTAATTCCATAAAAACTCCCCAATAATCATACTTAATGATTAGTGTCTTCACATTCATCCACCATAGATTGTGCCTCTTTTGCCAGCACACTCCATCATCACAATAACACTTTTCCAGCTAATTGAACCAGACATGCGTTAGATAATGCATGGAAGAACTGCTGTGGTTGATCTATTACTATACTATAAGCACTTCATACTTACCCCTGTCCACAAGTACCAGTAACAGCAGACGGTCCGTACACCTCATTTACTGTGAAACTACAAGTGGATTCAGTTCCTTTAAACTTGATGCAATGAGCACATTCAGCTGTGGGTAGGATTAAACGGCCAATTTCCACATTTAAAAAACAAACAAACAAACAAAAAATATTTAATTGCGACATCTGAAGACGCCGTCCTGGCTTTTATGGCGTCCAGATCGCTACGCCGAACTCATCATCCACATCCGGTTTAGACCGGAAGAGGCAGGCCTACCTCTCCCATAATGCATCGATGCTTTACCCGCTAACTGGACGGGCCAAGTCAAGTTTAATATTCCTCTAAATTTAAAGAAACCTTTTTTATATACTTACTTGGTGCTGCAATTTCAGCCTACATAGTAATTTCATCAAATTTTATTGCAGTTTAACACAAAGTTATTCCATGCTAAATAATTAACACATGAAGTCAAGGATTTATATATATTTTTTAATTTAAAGGAAATTATGAAAAATGTTACTCTCTTTACTTGAACAAATCTTATGCAGTATGACACCTATTATCCTTCCTTTAATTGTTTAACATCTAAATATGTGCTTATGTTGTGTTTATATGCACTTTATGATAAATAAGCAGAGTGAGAGGATGCCAGAGGAATGGAGAAGAAGCACATTGGTACCAGTTTTCAAGAACAAGGATGAGGTGCAGACCTGCAATAACTTCAGAGGGATAAAGGTGGTGAGCCATACCATGAAGCTAAGGAAAAGATTTGTTGATGCTATGTTTGGAAAAGAGGTGATGGCCAGTGAGCAGCAGGATGGCTTCATGTTGGAAAAGAGCTCTTCAGATGTGATGCTTGCTTTGTGTCCATCATAGTCCACTTACTCGGGGGAATATGATGTTTGCAGATTACACTGTGATCTATAGTGAGGGCAGGAGGCAGGTGGAGATACACTTTGGAGAGGAGTGAAAGTCAGAAGGAGCAAGACAGAATACATGTGTGTAACAGTGACGCTGCAAGGAGCAGAGGTAGTGAAGGTGGATGAGTTCAACCATCCAAAGAAAAGGACAGTGCACAACAGAGGTGAAGAAGAGAGTGCAGGTAGGGTAGAGAAGGTGGAGATGAGTGTCAGGGGGGTTGATTTGTGACAGAAGGATAGTGGCAAGAGTAAACTGGAAGCTTTACAGGATTGCAATAAGACCTGTTTTATGTATGGTTTGGAGACAGTGGCACTAACAAAAACTAAAATAAAAAGAAGAGGTGAAGCTGGTGGTGGCAGAGCTGAAGATGCTAGGATTTTCACTGGGAGTGGCCAGAAAGGACAGGATCAGAAACAAGGACATCAGAGGGACAGCTCAGTCAGGTCAAACAGTTTGGAGAAAAAGTCAGAGAAGCAAGACTGAGATGGCTTGGATATGTGCAGGATGTTGAATATATATATATATATATATATATATATATATATATATATATATATATATATATATATATATATATATATATATATGAAATCAAAATAGTCTACAAAATGGCGGAACTATTCATATCATTACGTTGTTTCAAATCGACTTCATTTACCAGACAAAACAGATGCGTCTGTTTTTCACATAAGAGATTTTCGGGCGGGTGGAACATTAACGCTTTCATTATCCGCTCAGTTGTACCACATACGGCAAACGCCGAAGAACAAAACAAACACTTCATCTGGACGTATTGGCTACCGTTGTTTATGCCCATCGTTGAGGTTGATATTATACCTGTATCCCTTCTCGTTAAGTAGTCGCTTTTAATGTTAAAGATATTAACAGCCACATGTTGAGTCGTCGGCATTAAAAGTCTGTCACCTAGGACATTTTACTGGAAATAATTTTTAGCTGTAATCCGGCTCTACTTGGACCCCGAGTTTTCTATTACCTTCAGCTGTGCAGGTGTGTCGCGACATGTCCGAGTCCGGTCACAGTCAACCCGGCATGTACGGGCAAGGACGCAGAAGGAGGCGACGCCGTGGGGACAGAGATGTTGGGCCTCCAGGGCAAAACCTGTCCGGACCTAGTCGAGATCGGGAATACCAGCCGAGAGAGCGAAGGGTAATTCAAACGATGTGTTGCTTTGGCCGCTAGTTTTGTCCGCTGTACCTCAGAATAGTGACTCGAGTAATTTTCTTTCCAGGATGGAAGCGAGGATCCACCAGGTCCTCTCATTCAGAAAACCCCCATCATTCTTGCAAAACCCCCCGGGGAGAGGGTACGTTGGTTTGTCTTTGAGAGCATAAACTGTAATACACAGTTTTGATTTGTATGACTGTCACTTTGCTTACATAACAGAATAAGAAGGAATTAACAAAATTTTACATAATCAGTCATTTATTTGGAAGTCATAGTGTTTATGCAGCTCATTCTGTAATGTAGTAGTACACTGTATTGCCAGATGTATTCACCAAATCATTGAATTCAGGTGTTCCAATCACTACCATGGCCACAGGTGCATAAATCCAAGCACCTAGGTATGCAGACTGCTGCTGCAAACAGCTGTGTGGTTGCTGAGCAAAAAAGAAGTCTGCACACCAACATGGAGCTCCTGAATGAAAAATTGAATACAAAAACCTTTAGAAGAAGTAACATTATGGGCTACAGCTGCCCCTTTTCAGACTTTTTACAGGAAACATGTTATTTATAGCCACCCACTGCTCGACAGAGTCATGTGGTTGAGGGTGCCTACTGCCCAAACAAGGGAAAAGCAAAAAAGAAAAACAGCGTCATCCAGTAAAACATGTGACTATAATAAATTGTCAGGTAAGGAGTCTGAGCAGTGGTATTATAAAATATTATAAGAAATTCCTGTGAGTATGTACAAACGTGGAAAAAGCCAAAGAGCTTAAATCAAATTATTTAAGATATATAAGTGTATCAAAAGAATAATACCATAGCTGAGATAGATTAGAAAGAGGAATGGGTCACTCTCAGGAGCTCAGTGAATTCCAGTGTGGTACCGTGATAGGATGCTACCTGTGCAACAAGTCCAGTCCTGAAATTTCCTCTCTACTAAATAGTTCACAATCAGCTAGATTATAACAAAAGTGGAAGCAATTGGGAACACCAGCAACTCAGCCACAAAATGGTAGGCCACATAAAATCACAGAGCGGAGTCAGTGGATGCTGAGGCGCATAGTGAGCAGAGATCGCCAACTTTTTGCAGAGTCAGTTGCTACAGACCTCCAAACTTCATGTAGCCTTCAGATTAGCTCAAGAACAGTGTGTAGAGAGCTTCATGGACTGGGTTTCCATGATTGGGCAGCTGCATCCAAGCCTTACACCACCATGTGCAATGCAAAGTGTCAGATGCAGTGGTGTAAAGCTCGAAGCTACTGGACTCTAGAGCAGTGGAGACATGTTCTCTGTAGTGACGAATCACACTTCTCCATCTGGCAATCCTATGGGTTTGGCAGCTGCCATAGGGTAGACGGGCAGACTGAATGGTTCAGCATACCAAGACGTTTTGGACAAGTTCATACTCCCAACTTTGTGGGAACAGTTTGGGGATGGCCCCTTCCTGTTCCAACATAACTGCGCACCAGTGCACAAAGCAGCATCCATGAAGACATCGATGAGCAAGTTTGGTGAGGAAGAACTTGACTGGACTGCACAGAGTCCTGACCTCAACCCGATAGAACACCTTTATGATAAATTACAGTAGAAACTACGAGCCAGGCCTTCTCGTCCAACATCAGTGTCTGACCTCACAAATTTGCTTCTGGAAGAATGTTGAAAAATTCCCATAAACACTCCTAAACCTTGTGGAAAGCCCTCCCAGAAGAGTTGAAGCTGTTATAGCTGCAAAGGGTGGGCCGACATCCTATTAGACCCTATGGATTAAGAATGGGATGTTACTGAAGTTTATATGTGTGTGAAGGCAGATGAGTGAATACTTTTGGCAATATAGTGTCTATTCACAATGCCAGAACAAATGAACTGTGCTTGTTTGTGCCTTTGAAGCTCTTCCACCTCAGGGTTTCTGTGATTCATGCTGTTGTTTTGATCCTTTCTAAGGCTAAGCCCTCCCAAAATACACCTGCCAGTGGAACTCCAGTCCTGGACAAGCCCATCATGCTAATGAAAGCCAGGGATGATGGAGGGAAGCCAGGTACACCTACTGAGACAGCTGTTCAGTCCTCTGGTCCACCCTCCAAGATTGAGAGAGAAGGGCAGCGACCTACACAGCCTGTATACCAAATCCAAAACAGAGGAATGAGTGCTTCTGCATCGAGCAGTGCTGTGGACCGTAAGTTGTTATAGGCGCAAGAAAAGTTCATTTTATTTTCTTCTCTAAATATAAAAGTACCCTGTATGTGCAGTATGCATTCCTTAACGCCGAAAACTTTCATGTGCCTTCCAGCTATGGTCGGACAGTCTAAACTCCTTCCTCCAGAGAAAATGAAGCACAGCATTAAGCTGGTGGATGATCAGATGAATTGGTGTGACAGTGCCATGGAGGTAAATTAATAATATTTAATAAGTTTGGTTGATTTTTGTTTATGGATTTAAACTGTGTTTTCCTGTATGTTACTGTATGATATGTGGTCAGAGAAAGCTGAGTGTTATTTGTTGCAGTATTTAAGGGATCAGACAGACATGTTGGTGGTGGGAGTTATTGGCCTGCAGGGAACTGGGAAATCTACCATCATGTCGCTGTTATCTGCCAACACACCTGAGGAAGATCAAAGGTAAGGTTGAAGAGTAAGAAAGATTTTGTGGATATGTGACCACTAACCATGTTATGTTAACTTGTCCACTATTTTGGACACGACAATCGTGGTGACAGTGTAGGATCAAGTAAATAAGATCCTGGCCACACGGACTTAGACACCGGTCCTTGTCCATCTGGCAACCACCGATTGTGAGGGGAAAAATGAGTATTCCCAAGCTGGTTGGGAGTGGTTGCTGGAGGTTGATGGCAGTTGTTGGGAAAATGATTGCTAAAGCCTCAGTTACACAAACCCGGAGACCCACTGTTTGTTCTTCACTCACCTCTTTTCACTCCCTGTGTGTAATCATAAGTAATTATTAAACTCTGGGTCTTTTCTCTTTCCCCTCATCCGCCAATGGGTTGCAGCAGATGGCTGCCCCTCCCTGAGCCTGGTTCTGCTTCTCCTTGTTAAAATTGAGTTTTTCCCTTCCTATTGTCACCAACTGCTTTCTCATAGAGGGTTGTTTGTTTATTGTTGTTTTTTTTTAAATTCTAATTTTCAATGCTTTACCACATAAAGCATCTTGAAGCAACTGTTGCTGTGAATTGGTGCCATATGAATAATATTGAATTCACTGAATTAAAATAGAAGATTGTTTTTATATTCAAGTGAAATGTCTGCTTGAGAGGGAGTGAGTACAAGTTTTCTTTCTGTTTATTTCACATTGGAATAGATGTAGGCCACCTTAAAATAATACACCTTCCCATCAAAACTTTGTGTTTAGTCGTGCATAAAAGTGCAGTACCGTTTATGAACACACAGGGGCATTCTAGCCTCCATAGAGCAGAAGCTTTATTGTCTAACAGACATGTAGTTTAATACAGTTCAGTGTAAAGTGCCCATACAGTCATAAGAATTCTGTTATATACTGTTTAGTGTTTGTTTGGAGAAAATATGAAATGTCTTGCTCCATGTAATACACATATATTCCTTTGATAATTACAGATGCATTACTTAAGGTTCATCATTTCACTCAATGCAGTTGATGTGATTGTTAATTTTAAAAAAATAACTTGAATAATTATTTGGGAGAGAGATGGACTAAGCACATATGTTTGTTTGAACAGGAGTTTTGTGTTCAGACCCCAGACTCAAGAAATCAAGGAGAGAGGAGGAAATCAGAGCACAGGCATCGACTTCTTCATCACACAGGAGAGAGTCATCTTCTTGGATACGCAGGTATGAATTAAGTATTGTGGTTACACAAACAGGTTCTTGCATTTACTGCAGTGTTTTCATTTTGCTGTCAGAACGCAAGCAAGGCACAAACTTTCTGAAGTGTTTAACTTGGAACTGAAAGACGTCACACTTGTGTGGTAAAGGATTTATGGTGCTGAAGCAAAAAGATGCGTCAATGTGTTTAAATGTCGTTCTTCAGCCGATGCTCAGCCCGTCAATTCTGGACCATCTTATCAACAACGATCGGAAGTTGCCTCCAGAGTACAACCTTCCTCATACATATGTTGAGATGCAGGTATGTGGCTGGCCTGCAGAGGGCAGGATATAATGTGAGCACTGGCACTAAACCTCTGAACTTGTAGTTTTGTGATTCATGCCAACATTGCTGTTGGTTTAAGGATTAATTATTTTCTGCAAATAAAGCACATTTGTACTCTCCTTATAATTTCTCAACAGTCTCTTCAGATCGCCGCCTTTCTGTTTACAGTGTGCCATGTAGTAATTGTGGTTCAAGACTGGTTCACCGATTTGAATCTTTACAGGTAGGTACTTTTTATCTGTAATGGACCTGTGCACTACTTACTGCCCAGGCTGACAGAAGCTCTCAAGACAGCTGCAGCTATCATTTTAAAGCCCCCTACTTCCAAAGGAATGTTGAGCATTTCATGTTGTATCTTGGAAGGATATTTGCCTTCACTTTTTCATAAATTCAATAATGCACTTCTTTCAGTTGGTCTTCTAAACAGTAAGTGCAGGCAAAGTCAGACTTGTTGAAAGCGTCTAACATGTGCTAACATTCATTCATTCCTTTTGTCCAGTACACCATAATCTCTTTGGAGTCAGTTCAGAACTTTTCATCATAAAAAAAACAAAACAATCTGAGCAACTTTAGTCATGTAGTTGCAAAGCTGATAACACTGTGATCAAAGGCGAGTTTTTGCTAACTTTGTACGTTAACGTTTAACCTCCTTAGGTATCAATGCTTATGAGTTTACCAACCATGCAATTTCTGCACCAGTGTCACAGTGGCACTTAGTGGCAGGTAACTGAACATGAGGTAATTAATGTGCAAAAAGAAGAAGAAACTCACACCAGGAAAATGACAGATGATTCCTTGCTTACCAAGTACATTTTACTTGGATATTAACAGATCTGCATATTTACGTATGTAAATATCCGAGCAAAATTTACTCATACTCTTCTTCCAAATCCTACCTAATCCTCATTACTGTTTCTTAATGAATACAAAAGTTGAGTCGTTTTGTCATCTTTACGGAAAGGTTTCTTCAGACTGCTGAGATGCTGAAACCTTCCACTCCGTCTGCAAGCCATGACAGCACCGGCTCTTCAGGCAGTGATGATGGAGCAGAGTATTATCCACATATAGGTGACTGTTTAATGCTGAAACAATATTTGACAGGTTTATGCCAACCAGGTTTAAGCATACCAAAGTTTTCTATCTCGTCCAGTATTCCTCCAGAACAAGGCCAGACGGGACGATTTCTGTCCAAGAAACCTGAAGGACATGCATGTGGTGGTGGACAAATTAATGGCCCACTCTCACCTCAAATACAAAGGTGCAAATCTACAACAGTGTTCTGTTTATATGTTAATGTTTCATGTGAAAATAAGGATAAATGCCAGTAAGTGGTTTGGTAATCAAGATTAAATGACAGTTGACAGGAAAGAAACTTCAGTTTCAAAGGCTTTTTGACGGCAGAATGAAGGAGTGGCTGGAAGGAGGAAACAACTGCCCCCATCATTTTTTTTTTTTTTAATTGAATGTGTAAGGTTTAGTAGTCCTGTTAACAAAGCAGTAAAATAGTTCAACAGGAAAGCCACACCCTTTCTCATCCCATAACACGTCGTTTGTTTTCAGGAACGTTATCCATGCTAGACTGCAATATCTTCCCAGGCCTGGGGCAGGACTACCTAGCAACTGAGGTCAATATGTTCTTGCTTCCTGTGCAGGAAAATGATGGGGAGGACAGTTTGGCTAAAGCAGGTTAAAGAGATTTTTTTTCTTCTGGTAAGACAAAACTGAAGTGGTCTCTTGTGTATTGTGTGAAAAGTAAATTAATCTTTGCATGTTGTTTAGGGTCAGGAACATACCCGCTGTTCTCTCTGCTCCCTGGCTATAGAGGACACCCTACCTTCTCCACCATGGTTTCAAAACTCCGTAGCCAAATACTGGCCATGCCCCGCTGTCAGTTGTCGCACACGATTCTCACTGAGAAAAACTGGTAAACATGTGCTTGTACTTATATTTAAAATAATAGTCATTTTATTCATATGCCTCTAGTCAAAAACTGGCTTACAAATCAGTAAAAAAAAAGTAGGATGACCAAATGTGAATGTAGAATTCAATATCATGCACTCAGGATGAGCCTCACATTTACATTTTAACTTGGTTTGGTTACAAAATCCATCATAAGAGTCTTTGGGCTATAATTTCTGTTAATTGTCAGCAACTGTTTCTCATCCACATGAAACAAGTGCAATATTTAAACTGAGGATGAAGGAGTCTGTGTGCTCTTTGCTTTTTTACACTTAAGTGACAGCAACGACCACAACCTGTTACACACAACAGCAAATGATGGTAACAATAAGAATAAAATGCTGTATTTCTCTCATAGTGAGTGCTTTGCACACTGTGGGTTTGCAGCTCCCAAATCACAAAACAGAAACAGATATCTACCCACCATTAAATGGCACAAAAGGTGATATTAGCTAGGGTTAGTGCAAAACAGCACATTATTTACACATTTTCTTTTAAATCATTACTATT
Source organism: Pterophyllum scalare (assembly GCA_024447675.2). NCBI lineage: Eukaryota > Metazoa > Chordata > Actinopteri > Cichliformes > Cichlidae > Pterophyllum > Pterophyllum scalare. The sequence continues at coordinate 8,878 of JAMQGT020002937.1, read as the reverse complement.
TTGTAAACTTAAGTGACATTATTAGGAGCTTTTGAAGCATAACACCAAGGTTTCCTGTCTTTTTTGTTGTTGTTTTTACAGGTTTCACTACGCAGCTCGTATTTGGGATGGCGTGAAAAAGTCCTCGGCCCTCTCTGAATACAGCCGTCTGCTCTGCTGACACCTGTGCTAAACACCTGTTATGTACAATAGTGGCCTTTTATACTGGATACTGAGATCAAACAAGGACAAAAGGAGTGCAGCCTACATGCTGAATGGGATGTCTGAAATAGGAGTCAACATGTGACATCACAGAGATGTAAAATAAACCGTAATTATTCAGACTTTGAGCGCTCCTTGTAGAAAGTTGCCTGTTCCTCTCCTGATATGTGATGTTGACAGATGAACTTGCACCCTGTGCAGAAATGATGAAAGTGAGAAGACAAAAGTAATTTTTTCTTGGTGCATTTTTAAGAAAAATGGGAGAATACTTTTATTTTCAAGCCATTTTTGACTGTGTAGAAGCTTTGATGTACTGATGGCTAACACGTAGTAAAATATGCTGTCTTTATACGTTCTTTGTGAAACGAGTAGAGTTATTGTGCAAGTGAACAGTTTACCAGAGGAAACTGTTTTTTCTGGCCTTTGCTGAAATAATGCACAGAATCCTTATGCAAAAGAATGGTTTGCACAACATTAACTGCTTCTCCTAAAACAAATGATATGCTGCAGGCATTATATCATGCAGTAACTTTCTCCTGAAACACAACCAAAAGTAACTGCATGATATACTGTAGTGTCTGCAGCATGATATCGTGGAGTTACTTTCGATTCTTCTAAAACAGAACATTATACCCCTGCAGGTATGATATAATGCATTCACTTTCATTTCTTCTAAAACAGTTTAGTTTCCCTCTGTGCTGGAAATCAAACTTTATTTGAAATACTTATTTGCACCCTAACAGTATTTCAGCAATGGAATAATACAACCTTGCAGAGGTTTCTGTCAACAATCTGTTAAGAAAAAATTATTTTAATAAAACTCTACTTTAAAATAAACAGTTGAAACTAAAACAATTGAGGTCTTCCAATTCCTTCTGTAAAAAGTAATGCAACATAGTTCTTATTCTATTTTAATGGTAGATATTTCTAACTAATGCATTTAATTATCTAGGTACAGACAAACCTGCAGATGGACACGCTCCATCGAGCACAGAGATCATGCATCTGTTGTTATGTCCTGCCTGCTGCTGTGTTTCCCATGGGAACGGTGGCCTTTCCTCCGGGCAGTCCTAAGTTTTTTGGTCACTATAGAAAAACTTCCCTTCAGTTAAAAGGCAAAGTTCCAGGACGGTTTGACGATTGTAAACCAGTAGAGTATTGGCATTGACATTTTGAGTAACAAGTACTGATAACAGCACCAATGCAAGCAGACAAGGTAGTGACACACCGGCACCATCGTGGATTGAAGTATGTACTTCCAATTCATCCACAAATGGAGCAGCAACTGTTGCTGCAGTCTTTATGAGTGGATATGCTGCAAAGATCACTGTCATACTTCAGTGGTCTAATTCTGAAGGAATTTTAAAATTTTACCACAAAGACATATTAAACTGCTCGAAAATCACAAAAATGTGAAAGTAAAGTATACCTAAATATGTAGGAAAGAAACTTCAGTTTCAAAGGCTTTTTAACAGCAGAATGAAGGAGTGGCTCGAAGGAGGAAACAACTGCCCCCATGAGAACTACTTAAAGCAGAAACAAAACTAAAACTCAGTTGTGTCCGACCATCACAAAATGCAGATCCTTGTGTTGATCCTTGGGACTGTGCTGCTCCCTAAAGGTAAGTTTTTGTTCAGTTATCTTTAACTTTTCCATTTTTAAAGTAGTAATTTTCAATTATGCATTTTCATTTTTAATGCTTATACAGAATGTGTTGTTACACCCCAGCAAGTTTCTCTACCTGCTGCAAATTATTGCAATGTTAGCCTTCTTTGTTTTAATACTTATGTTTAGTTTTTTTTTAGTGAATGTTTTAGAATTTGTTAATGCTTTGTAGAGAACTTGATTTAATTTATCTTTGAATATTGTGTGTTTTATCAGCCTGTGCACTGAAATGTTACGAGTGCACACCGGAACTCTCTGGAAGCTGCACTCAGACAACAAAAGAATGCCCTTCCAGTAATCGGTGTGGTTCACTCAGGATGATTTCATATGCAGGTGTGCTATTTTATAGCTCTTATTTTTTTCTGCTTTGAACTGGCTCAGTTTACAGTTGTTACTCTTTTGTTGCAGGTGGTTCAAAAGCTGTTGATATTAAAATGAAATCTTGTGCTCTGGCTGAACAGTGCATCGATGGCTCAGTCAACTTTGGAATTGCCACAACTGTACTTACCAGCAGTTGTTGCAGCTCTGATCTTTGCAACTCTCAAGATGCCCCTGGTAATTTACGTAATCTTTTTTGAAATTTTGAAATGGTACTTGCTGTTCCTGAAACTCACCTTTTGTTTCCTGTACAAAACAGTTTAAAAAAATTAACACTTTGAATAAATAAGTCTGATTTTACTGAGTTTGCAGAGCAAATTCCAAAGTGAGTCAGAATGAGGAAAATTTATTTTCCCTCAATCACCATGTTCACCTGATGGGCTGAAGATGTGGTAACCCCATCTATGAAAAGTTTTTATGACAGTAAAAACAGGAAAATGTTTCAGCATTTCAAAATGATCTCATTAAAGTCAGACAAACATATCAATAATCTATATACATTTTTTTTTTTTATAACTGCAGGGGTTTTTTTTTTCCTGCACTGCTAAAATTAGCAGGGAAATAAATATTACATATAATTCTGTATTTCACAGATGGCAGCATATCCTCTCCAAATGGAAGAAAGTGCTTCCAGTGTGATGGACAAGGTTGCACCAAAACTCTAAACTGCAATGGAAATGAAGACTACTGCATCTCAGCAAAAGGTAACAGGCCTGCAGCTTCAAGTGTCTACATGTCTGTCTTCCTCTACTCAGAGGAATGTTCAGTGATTCCTCTGTTAAAACGTGCAGCCAATAAAACTATTTTCACTTCCTCAGTGACTGCAGCAGGAGAAATGGTGACAGTAAAAGGCTGCGCCTCCAAGCTGATTTGCATGCAAACGGCACAGATGGCAGGAGTCATTGCAGGAGAAATCAGCTGTTGCCAGGGTGACCTCTGCAACAGTGCCAGCAGTACAACTGCCGGCATTCTGCTCTTGGTGGCACCACTGATCTCTCTGATCTGGATCTCTTAGCTGATGGAAACAAAAGCATCACAGCTCAGTTTTTCTTCTCATCTTCACAATGCTTCATATCATTTCAACAGAGCTCAGAGAGAATAGAAAGTTAATCAAATAGAAAGTCAAGATTAAAAAAATGCTTTGATGTTATGGAAAAAATAAAGAATAAATGTATTAAAATCCTGGATGTATTCCTGTTTCCTTTAAAGTTTCTAAAATATTTTGCACTCACATTTGATATATATATATATATATATATATATATATATATATATATATATATATATATATATATATATATATATATATATATATATACACACACACACACACACACACACACACACACACAGTATCTATCAAAATGTATTGAGACTGGATGAGGAAACTCCTACACACCTTCAAATATTCTTAAGAGGATGAAGATCTGGTCTGGTGTTCTGCACTCTAAAAAATACATAATCGACTTACTTAAAAATGTTGTGTTAAGTGGTTCCACATAACTTTTTTAAGTAGGAGTTAATTAACATGTTTTTGCATAATTTACTCTAAAGAATTAAGTATTCTGTACAAAAGTGATTTGAGTAACTTCAACTTAATGAGGTTACTTTCATTTTATATATAAGCCCATGTTACATGTAGTTAAGTTCAGAATTAACTGGACACACATTAAAGCAATACAGGATTACTGAGTAAGATCAACTTGATATAGTTAAGTTAGTCCTAATTTAGTTTCTTTTGTCAAATTAAAGTCATGTTAAGTACAGAAAGAACTGTTAACAGAGGGAGAAAAAAATCACAACTTCTCAAAACAGCACTTTATTAGATACTAAGAATAAAATCAACTTGTTTTACAAAAACACTCAAAATAATAAAGCATAAAAATGCTTTGTATCTATAAACAAAGTACCATTGCCACAGCATTTTTTAAACTTTCAATAAACTTTTCAGAGCTCTTAGCTCCACATAAGGTTCAACTAGTTCAAATAGCAGCAGAACATCCACACTATGGTAAAGTCTTTTTGTAGGAGAAATGACTATCAGAGCACCATGAGGTTGCGAGAATTTTTTACCCATTGGGGCTAAGTGGCTACAATGAGGCAGCTTAACACAACCGAAAGTGCTGTAACAATATGACACATGAGAAAAATCATAAGAATTAAACTCAAAACAATGTTATGTCTGCTGTCCAATGTAAACTCTTAACAGTCATATGTTCTCAGGTCAGTAGTTTGATACTACTGCCTTAGATTTCACTTTGAAACTTATAACTTTTCAGATAAAACAGTAATGGTAAGTAATAAAAAAGGTTAACAAACAACCAAAAATACTGTGAAAGTAAACAAAACTACAAAAACTTTTCAGCACACTGAACAGCCCCCGGATCACAACACCATGATGGTTTCAGGCATTATTCCAGCAGTTTGTTTTTGAGTAACCTGGATTTTGTTCGAAAGTCTGTGTATCAAGTTCCAACAGGAATCATTCAAAAGTGTACCTGAGGTCAGTTGAATAGCTCAGGTTCAAGGTCGTAGATGATCCCAAACAGTAAGGCACAAGCAGTGGTGACATCTTTAGCACCTGCACACCATCAACTATGATGCCAACATCTTCTGGAGACTGATCAACATTTTCACCTGGGTATTTAATCACATAGAGGCCGATGGCCATCTAATCCAAATCTGCCGGGGTTTCATCAGGGTTCTCAATCTAAGAACAGATAAAAAGAGACAAGACAATTTAATAAAACTTCTCCCACTGAAAGCATATACATGCATGTACCCCTCCTTAATGACCAAAACATCCACAATGGACTGTGAAATAATTTGAAACAGATAAAAGTAATAATAAATAAAAACTTACTGAAATTTAACCAATTAAAATCAGGCACTGCTTTTGTTCAATAACAGAGGGGTGCCAAGAATTTTGTCCATGCGTCAAATTCACATGAAGTGTGGACCATTTTTATATGTTTCTTGATAACTGACTCCAATAGTAAACAAACTCAGTCCTCACGGGCCGGTATCCTGCATGTTTTAGTTCTCTCCCTGTGTAGCGGCCCCTTGGATGAACCAGATGCGTAGAGTTTCAAACGGGTGTCGTTTATTTCTTCTCTTTTGGCGAGCACCATACACCAGACAGTGTTACACCTTGACACCGTGACATGTGACACCGTGAAAACCACAGAACAAAAGCAGAGTGCCTCAGTGTAGTTTCACACACAATTCTTATGTCCATTATATTCCAATATTAATCACAACTCAAAATACAACCAAATAACCAATATTAACAACTGAATCACATTTCCTTTAAATAAACAAATTAAACTTTCACAAATGCATACTACCTTTAATCTTGTGGTTGTGCAATTTAACTCATGTAAACAAATGAAATGACATTTTTCCTCAGGTAAACAAATAGCATCGGTCATAAGATGTACAATCAACATTTCTATACCTCATTCTGCTCTCCAAGGGCGCTAATCAAGTTTGGACCTTAACATCTTCGCTAGCAAGCTCTGTACTAAGAGTGTGCGTTTCAGTGCAGTACTCTTAGAAATGAGGGAAAAGAGCGAAACAGTAAAGACAATGAAGTAACTGACAATACAAGCTTGTGTCTTACAAAATGTCAACTTATAAACAATAAATACCACTTTGCCTTCTACGTCTTCTGCCACACAATGTTATCCGCATGCAGAGCCAACCCAGAAAGCGTTGGCATGGCAAACATAAACATACCCTTTCAAACTAAGAGGGCAACATGGCAAAGAACACGCTGCAAGTTGCGAGCACATACGGTGCCACACATAAACAAACAGTCATTATAAAGGAGGATATTCATTACATTTAGCAGGCATTTACACTCCCACCAAATCCTGTTATAATGAATGAACTAATACAGGAGTACATGAATTTACACAGGATTTCTTGACCCTACTAAATGACTAATTTCGAGCAGAGCTATTAAATGTGCATAGGTATAGATTGTACACAATACAAAAGTGCTCTCACACAGTTGCCACTCAGTAAGTTGAAATCAGTTCTCCAAGAGGAGTACCAATTTTTAAACTGGTCGCTCAATAACTGAAGGTTTAAAGAGAGCATTTTGTTTTTCTTGATATTTTCGGTCCCCAACTTGCACTTTGACTCGACGCACTAGGCCATCACTGCCTTGAGCAGTCTCCACCACTCGACCTAGTTGCCACTGGCTTCTCGGGAGGTTGTCATCTTTGATAATGACGATATCATTCACTTTGAGATTGCGCTGGGGTATATGCCATTTCTGTCTTGTGGATATATTGAGCAGATACTCCCTTTTCCAACGACTCCAGAACTGTTCTATCAGATACTGAACTCGTCTCCATCTCTTGGTTGCGTACAGATCCTCCTTCACAAATACTCCTGGTGGAGGAAGAGGAACTTTAGATTTCATCATAATGAGATGATTAGGTGTTATAGGCTCTGGCATCTGAGGATCGTTGATTCCATCCACTGCTAATGGGCGGCTATTAACAATAGCCATGGCTTCATAAAACAGTGTTCTGAGGGAAGCATCATCAATTCGGCCTGTACATTGCGCAAAGGTGGCATTCAGCACATTTTTCACAGTTCTGATTTGGCGTTCCCAAATGCCACCTGCATGACTAGCAGAAGGGGCGTTGAAAACAAATTCACATTGTTTCTCAGTCAAGAAGATTTCCAGTAGCTTGGAGTCACATTGTTTGAGTGTTTCCTTAAACTCATTTCTCGCTCCCACAAAATTAGACCCCTGATCACAATGCAGTTGTCGAACAGCTCCTCTGATGCTTATAAAGCATCGCAGGGCATTGATGAATGAGTCTGTTGACAGATCTTCCAGCATTTCAATGTGGACAGCTCTGGAACATAAACATGTGAAAATCAGGCCATATCTTTTGTATTCTTTGCGAGCTTTCTTTACAATAAATGGACCAAAACAGTCCATGCCACTATACGTGAAGGGTGCAGTAGCTTCCACACGTTCTTTAGGGAGTTCCGCCATTTGCTGTCTTTCAGTCGGTCGTCTAAGTTTCCTGCATAGCACACAGGTGTGTATCAGCTTAGCAACCAGCTTGCTCCCTCCAATGACCCAGAATCCATTGGTCCTAAGCTCCATTTGGGTTTGGCATCGACCCTGATGACATGTCTTAGCATGGTAGTGGGATACAATCAGCTTAGTGATGTGGCTGTCATTGGGAAGGATGACTGGATGTTTCACCTTGTGACAGAGAGATGACTGTTTCAATCTCCCACCAACACAGAGGAGCCCTTCATACAAAATAGGGTCGAGACTGAAAAGAGAACTTGATTTTGAGAGGTTCCTGCCACTCTGAAGCATTTTCCATTCCTGGGAGAAGGCTTGCCGCTGAACGAGCTTAATCACTTCCTCCGCAGCCTTCTCACGCTCTTCAACAGCCACATGTTCACTATGCTGTTAGTGTCTAGAACCCAACCTCTTAATTCTCGCGACCACTTTGATAAGTGTTGTCCAAGATGAAAAGTGACTCAGACGTTTGAGGATGTCACTGCAATTAAGCGCTTCAGTTAGTAGCACCTGGACCGACTTAACTTCAGGATCACCAACAAGCACTTCTGTTTGAACACTGGGTGAGAGATGCAATTCTTGTTCCCAGAGAAATTTTGGTCCTTGAAGCCAATTTGTTGATTGAATGCCTGCTGCACTAAGACCTCGGGATGCATGGTCAGCCGGGTTTTCTGAGGTGTCCACATAATGCCACTGACTGGGGTCACTGTTATCTCGAATCAGTTGTACTCGATTTGCAACAAATGTGTGGAACCTGCGAGCATCATTGTTGATATAGCCTAATACAACTTGGGAATCTGTCCAATAAAACTCTTCGTCGATCTTCATGTCAAGTTCGCTTCTTAGCATCACGCTGATTTTTGTAGAAACGACTGCTGCTGAGAGCTCCAGTCTCGGGATACTCATGATCTTCATGGGTGCAACCCGTGCTTTTGCCATAACAAGACTGCAATGAACCTCATTGTTGTCATTTTTGTACCTGAGGTAAGAGCATGCCCCATATCCCACACAGCTGGCATCTGAAAAATGATGCAGCTCTATTCTCAGAATGTTATGGAAGTTCTGTGGGTGATAACATCTCGGAATTGAGACCTCTTTCAATGTGTTAAGACCCTTTATCCACTCCTCCCACCGTGGCTTTACATCTTCTGGGAGGGGATCATCCCATCCAATGCCTCTGTGACACAGCTCTTGAAGGACACGCTTTCCACTTAGGCTAAATGGAGCGATGAATCCCAGTGGATCATAAAGAGAGGCAATGACTGACAGTGAACCACGACGGGTTGCTGGCTGATCTTTCAGGCTGATGTTAAAGCTGAATGTGTCACCCTTTGTCGACCACTGAATGCCAAGTGTACGCTCTGATGGGGTGGGGTTCAGTTCTAGAGGTTCAGTGGTTGCTGCTCTTTCTGAGGGTTCAACGCAGGTGAGTACTGCTTCCTTGTTCGAGTTGAACTTATGGAGGCGTAGGCCTCCTCTTTTACACAGTTCTTGGGACTCAGTGATCAGTTTCACAGCTTCCTCAACTGATGGAACGCTGACTAACCCGTCATCAATATAGAAGTTTTTCTC
>JAMQGT020002936.1:0-11311 GCA_024447675.2 Pterophyllum scalare | reverse complement strand
TGAAAAGCACACTGCTCCAACTCCAGCTCCAACTCCAACATCCTTGGCCGTTGCTCATCAAACTTACTTACAGGGTCTCGTCTTGAACAGGAAAGTTACACCAATCAGCCTCATTTTAGTAATGAATCAAAACTTTGAGTCATACTTTAAAAAAAGGTAACACCTACTGCAACAAGTCCCCAGACTAGGGCTGCACGATTATGGAAAAAAAAAAAAATCATAATCGTCATTATTTAACACGATCACTCACTGACTTTCGTAAACACACTGCATCAATTGCAGTTAAAGAGACAGTGAATATCTTGAATTCTGGTGCACTTCTACAATATCTAAGAAACTAAATTGAAAATAAAATACAGAATATATAAATAAAATATAAAAAATAAACAAAATATCAAAAATTATATAAAAACAAATTATACATATATATATATATATATATATATATATATATATATATATATATATATATATATATATATATTAAATAGATATAATAAATAAGACAGGTAACACCAAATATCTTGACTAATAATGCTAAGAAGAAATAGGACCAAGTTATTTAGACCAAATAAATTTGCTCACATTGTAGTGCACAGCCAGAACATACTGAAAAGATCGTGTACATGTATTTATATTCTATTAATCCCAGTCAGTAACTCAATCCAAGAACATGGAGGCTGGTCCATTACAGCCCAGAGCAAACAGAAAACATGTTCAGCTTCAGGCTAGATCACAATCATTCAGGTCAACAGAGCAATTCCTGGTTATACTGGCAGCAAATCCTGGTTATACTGGCAGGGCTGCGGTGTTTGAACTTCAGCTGGTTGAACAGCTGGTCATGTTGCCGCAGATACCACCCTGTAGCAAAGGTGTTAATTTATGTGTTAACTATCTTGTGGTTGTGTTCCAGTGTCGTAGAAACAAATAAAACGCTGCCCCCCCACTTGTTTTTGGTCAGCTGTTTTCTGCGCAAACATTTGCAAATTTGCTGACATAAAAGTAGCCGCAAATGCACAGGATGAATCGACCTGCTGAACAGGCCAAACAGAGTCGCTGCGGGCTGCTTTGACCCGAAGTGTAGTTGCATTTCTTGGGAGGTTGTCAGAAAGATTACAGCATAGATTTCCCACTCAATAATTGACGGTAATTAACATATAATGCACCTGCACGGTGTTGTGCCAAAAAATGATTTCCAATGTTTCTGTGTGGGTTTTTTTTTTTTTTTTTATGTATAATGTCATTGCTTATATTAGTAAATAGACTGTAGACAACAGGATTTATGAAGGGCTTATATATAAAATTAGGAAACTATTTTTGCATTATTGTCTCTACATTATAATGAATCTAGTCCTTCCTGACCACTTAAAAATATCGTTATTGAACTGTGATATTATATTAGTTGCAATTTCTGCTGCCGTCTCAGTCGACTCTCTCTGAAAAAGTAAATTTTTAATGTAAATGACTGTTTTACCCTGATAAATAAGGAATATATTAAAGTCACTTTGCCAAAAAGTGATAGCAGCTTGCACCTCTGACAGGAGTCATGAATCACTTGATATGACTAATGAGAGATGTGTTTGACAGATTATAGGCCAAAAATTAATTTACAAAACTTTAAATACAGGTTACCTTGTAGGCTCCGCAAAGACTCGATGCTGCAGCATAAATCAGGGCTGAAAGTATGCAGAACGTAATGTGACAAAATTATTTTAATAATAATCTCTTTTTTATTGATTACACTGTTTTTGTGATCGTTTGGAGCCAAAATTGAAATTTGATCAATTGCACAGCCCACCCCAGACACACAACGGACAGTGTGCCCAAAGAGTATTCAGAGGTTAGATTAGTTATGTTGACTGATTTAACTGCTGTTAGGCCATCCATAGCAAATTAGAAACCTGTGATTGTAACAGCGAGCAGACATTCTCATGATAAATAATCATTGCCTGAACAGAGGCTGTGTGAGACTATCTGGTGCCACCTCATGCACCCCTTCTAGATACGCCCCTCCGTCCAGGTGAAGTTAAACAAGGACATTCGGTCAACAGCAGTGTTAGGTCTTCTATGCCAGCTGACATTTATTCAATGAGGAAATGTTGGGTTAAAAACTGATGTGGCTCCATTGTGTAAAGGATTACATTCACTCACCAAGTGACATGTTGCTGGTTTGATTCCAGCCAAAGACATGAATTCCCTTTGTGGTTGCATCAGGAAAGCCATCTGGTGTAAAACTCTACTACTAAAAGTAGCCTAGTGTATGTGCAGTGTTGTGAAAGAGCATCGCTCCCTCAGTTTGCATTTAACATGTGTGTTGAATGCAAACTGAGGCCTAAACACACATAAATACAGCATGTTGGCATAAACACCTCACACCAGCTATCAAACAGTACTCAAAGTGTTGCAATGGCACAGTCAAAGTCCAGATCTGAACCTGACTGAAATGCTGTGGGCGGACATTAACCCCACATGAAAATGAGAGTGTTAGTGTTAAACTAGTGCCTGTGAACCTCAATGAACTGAAGCAATGTTGTAAACAAGAGTGGGCCAAAAGTCAATCACAATGATGTGAGGGACTGATGAAATCCTACAGGAAACAATGACTTTGAGTTATTGCTGTTAAAGGTTCTGCAAGCCATTAAAACACTTCGTTTTTCACAGAAATGCAAATGCTGTGAAAAGGGTTGTTTTGTTTTTGTTATATTTTTCTATGATCTTCAGATACAGCAGAAAAAAAAGCTTGAAACTCTGAAATAAAAATAAAACAATCTCCTTCCTCTGAATCAACAATGTGTAAAATATTTTTATTAAGACATGCTTACATACAATTTTCCAGCCATCTGTTTTCTTAGCTGTTATCCAACAGATATTTGTATTTACTCAAAGTAATTTTTTTGCCTTTGTTTATTAATAACAGATTACCCCTTTCAATTATTACTCTATGGTTACGATACTGTAATCTGTAATTACTGAGTTGTATCAGTAAATCACTCATCAATTACTGTATGAATGACTGCTGTAAAATAAGCAGCACAAATTCAACATTTTCTTCCTGGACACACACTTTGCTCTGGTACCTGCTAAATATTCTATCAGTGACAGTTAACATAATTTACAGCATTGGCCAACAAAACAATGGTAACACAACTACTAAAATAATCTAAAAAGTTCTGATAGGTAACAACCCTGATTTAGATACTTCATGTGATTAATATGACTACATTAACATTTGTCATTAGCCATAAGGGGCCCAATGACCTAAACTTGCATATATGGCTATTAAATAAAAGTAAAGGTTTTAGAGAAATATAACATATAAATTGTTTTGATGCTGATAAAAGGACAGGTGTATGTGACAGGTATTAAATCTATAGCAGTCTCCAAAGGTTTCCCATTTAAAATCAGCATTTGTACTTATTATTAAAATCAATTTTACTAATAAAATAATATTAAAAAGAAAAAAATCATAGATATTTTGTTAAATAACGATAGTTATCTTGTTTAGCGCTCCTTATACTTTAGTCTCTGTTGTGTACTAACTGTATATATGTCTAACTTTACTGAATGTAATTGTGGTGCCCAATATGACACCATGCAGTGCCCTCTAGTGCACCACAGTTTTGTCTTTTATCCATTCGCTGTTTACTTTCCCAAACTATTAACTGGCCCTCTCAGTTGTGCTGACTGTGAGTGAGACTGTGGGGTCACTTACAGAAGACAGCAACAACTTCAACTCCCCTCTCAACCTGGTGATGGAGGTGACATACACCAACCACATCTTCAGCCAGCAGTGTTTATGATATGAAGACATATAACTTAAAGCCCCATCCCTTTTCTGCGTTAGCAAAAAAATTAAATAAAATTTGTGTGTGTGTGTGTTTGTAGCATTCTGATTTGAATATTTGGGTTCTTTGGGACTTGTGGGCAAATAATTATATGTGTTTTAGGACGTCAACTTTTTTCAGCAAAATATTGGACAATTTGTTAATGCTAAAAGATCAAAGATGAACAGAGCCTGTGGTAAGGAAAAGATCAGCATTTGCCTTTTTATGTTTTTTAAATGATGCATTTACTTCAATCTTTTGCAAAATATTCCTCCTTAATTGTAAAAATATATTGCTCAATATCATCTATGATGGTCAGTCATTGTTTTGGGGCTGATACTTGAGTCTAGAGCCTAAAATCAGCACCTCTGCTGCCACTAGTCCTTTGTTTCTGATTGGTGAGTTCAAATGCTGGTTTGACTCATTAAGTTTATGTCCAGCTTTGTGCAGTTGCTGATGTTAAGATCAGAGAAGCTGGAAAGGGAAAAGATATCGTGGATATGACGAGCTTGTTTCAGAGTGCAGGTCCCAGTATTTGATTTTTGTATGTTTGGGTCAGTTTCTTTTTCAGTATTTAATAAAAAACAAACAAGTTTTTATTTATTTATCACCTTTTCAAATGCACCTTATCACTTTACATTTCCACCTTTTCTGTTTGTTTTTGTGCACCTTGTTTTTTCACACCTTTTCTTTTATACGTACCTCTTTAACTTATTAATTTATTTTTGTATTGCTTTTTGTCTTCATTATGGTTGGTTGTTTAGATTGTTCTCATTCCTTACTTTTTAGAAAACTTGCCTGTGTCCGGTTTCACGTATGATTGGATCCTGCACCCAGATTTGAGACCCCATCACCCAGTTGTTAGTCCAGTTCCTTTTCCAATGTTGCCATTTTCAGCACTGGAAATTAATTAAGTTTTAATGCTGAATGGGGTTCATTCTAGAGTGCATAACTACGCTCTTTAACTTATGTTTGTTTCACACAGAGACTCCGCTGATGTGCTTAAACTCACTTCCTATTGATCATCAATGAGCAGCGAGGTGACCGCCAGCTTCTCCACTGCATCCAGGAAGGGCTCGAGTTTCTCGAGGCCTCTCAAGATATACTCCACTACTTCAGTCAGCTCTTTTTCCAGCTCTGCACGCCTGCTGTCCGCACTCACCTTGTTCTTCATGAATCTCAGAAAGGCCTTACATTTTTCCTCTGAATTGTAAACATGACTGATTTTCAGATCAAGCGTGTCGACCCCGTCTTTGATGTCCATCAAGGTGTCTAACTCGGTCTCTGTCCAGAGCAACCATTTAGGGAACCTCTCACAGAATTCTCTCACTGTTTGGATGTAGGTGAGGGTGTCTGTGGCGTAGCGGCTTAAAGCCATCTGTAGCTTATTTCTATAACACAAAACAGTACTGTGTGTAGACTAGCTGATTTAAGTTGATATGGCGTTAGCCAAACTCATAAAAACGTGTGTAAAAGTAAAATAGGCATTATGCAGAATAGACACTAACAGTGTCACTTGTGAACAGCAGAGATAAACCCAGAAATAAACTGACTGTATTCACCTGGTTGAAGGCACCGCCTACATCTCCCTGTTTTCACCCAAATTATTATATTAAGGCTGCATGTTTACACTGACAGTCAAAGCAAATGAATAAAAAACAAAATCGCCGGTGCAGTTTATTCAGACTTTGCAGTATATCATTTGGACAGCTGTAGCATAAATAGTCTTTACCTTTTCCCCGACATCCGTCTGGTTTGTTTGTTTGCTGGGGAAAAAAAAAGAAGTCAAGATTAAAAAGTGTTTGACGTCAAGCTCGGGGAGTTAGTATGAAGTGGTACTGGTTGAGGAGCTTTGTTTCATAAAACGTCTTTCAGATAAGTTTGGTTGGTTTTGCTTTCAATCTCAATATGTCAACACTGTAGACGAACCACACCCAGTTCTGCATTTAAGTTTTCAAGGTTTGGCAATGCTATCCAAGGCAGTGGCTCCCAAAGCGTGGGCCACGAAGGTACAGCAGGGGATCGCAGAATAACAGAAATTCACTTTGAAATTACTCACAAGTATGCATAGTTACATATTTATATAAATGCATTCATTTATATCAAAAGTTAATTAAAACTGGTAATAGGAGGTGGTTAGTTTGTGACATTGACCTAAATTTACTGCTCTGGTTTTGAAGTTTGTGTCCCAGTGGCAAGTGGGTCACATATGGGCATTAGCACTTTATATATGACTGGGTAGGATTAGCAATTTATAGCCAATAACGTCTGTTTATGTTTCAAGGAAATACATCACTTTCTCTTGTATTCTAATGAGAGTGAAGACAGGTTCCTAGCCAGAAAAATTTCACAGGTCGGCGCGATTGGGCGACCTTTCTGGTTTTTAAGTGGGCCGCAGCACACTTGAATTTGGGAACCACTGATCTAAGGTATTGAAATTAATATCTAAAAACTCTTTCTTTTAACTCGTGTTTCTCATCTAGGACTATTATTATCACTATCATTTAAACTTAAACTCAGTAGTTGTTTTTTTTGTTTGTTTGTTTATATAGCCAAAACTTTTCTCCATTTTAAACATTTTCACAAAAGAAATTGTCAGGGAGTGTTTTTTTATTTGTGAAGGAAGACACCTGAAACACTTAAATTAAAAAAAAAAAAAAAAGACATTTAATATATCAAAGAATCAGAAAATATCACACATGTGCATGTGGAGCCCAGAGTTCAGGAAGAGACGGGCCTGTGTGTGCTCTGTCTCCCTCCACTTCTGAGCCCATGTTCCTCACTAGCCATAACATTTTTATACTGCCACTATCTACACACAAACAGAGTCAGTGTGCTGTGGTTTGGTCTTCGTCACTGGTCCGTCCAGTGCTGGTTCTCATGACTCAGAGTTCTTCTATTGGCGATAAAGCCTTGTACAAAAACCACATCTTCTCCCCTGATGCTTCAATTAATCAATACAAAGCAATCTTATCCAGATTAATTACAGAACATGGTGATGTTTTAATTGTATGTACTGTGGCTTAACCTTCTAGGATAAGATAAACTGAGACTGGGAAGTTAGTCTGACACAGACCGAAGCAAATGTCTTAGTGGATGTGGAAGTGATGTTTCACACTGTAAATAGTAGCATTCCTGACATAAACTTTACATGGAAATGAAGAATATATATATTTTAGCAGCTTTATTAAGTTAATGTGAATTGCATGGTGTTTGAGTGATGCTAACTTTAAATATGACACCATAGATAAATTACATACACCTCTATCTCTAAGTTTTTAAGAAGATATGTGGGCATAGGAGTTTGACCTCATCAGCAAAAGAAGAAAAATGAAAGCTTTGTGTTTTGTTTGCGTAACACTGTTAACAATCTGTCAGTGTTTATGTGGACACATCAAGCTATGATCTGGGCATGAAAACAAATATCTTTTAGTCACGCAATGTCTTACCACAGACTTTATCAAATATATTTTACTCAAAATAAATACAAGTTAAAAAGTTAAAACTATGAACAACACTGAATCAGCATACTGTGACCCACAACAATTTTAACAGCATTTCCTAACACTGCACGTTTTAAGTTGACATTTATTGTAATTATTGATTATTGAAAGTGTAGTGTATTGAAAGTGTAGTACGTAAGCATGTAAGTAGGTAGTAACACTAGGATAATGAAGGGACTTTGAGGTGATGGAGGTAATGTTAGCTCTATTACATGAGAATGATGAATAATGGCGATTGATTAGTAGCAGCATTTATTGGTATTTGCATACTTCCCGAAATCTGGCAGCCATGGCACCTTAATCTGATAAAATAGCAAACGGTCAAGGCTGAGAAGTGTTGGATGAGCAGCAAGTGTCCATTTTAGGCTAGATCATAGCTTTTTAGATATTTAGGTTAAAGGTGTGTTAAAAGGCTGCATAGAAATTTGAATTTGTAGCCTCTATGCTGGTAAAACATGTTTTAAAAGCACTCAAACAAATGAAATAACAGATTTTAATACTGCTAAATAAGTAAAAGCGTTGCAACTTAAGCATTACTAAAGTAAGTGTTAAAAAGTATAAAAGTATTATTAGCAAAAGGTATGCCCACATTGTGTCACAGTGTGAGGGCGCAGGCTGTGTGGCATGTGAAGGTGGAGAAGACCCAAAAGCAGGATGCAGTAGATGGTGGTAAAAGATGAACCAAAATAAGACTTTATTACAGCAGGAGGTGAAAAATAGTCTGAGGCAGCAAAATCAAAGGAAACCTATACTAGAAAACAACTAAGGACTACTGGAGGACTGGAGATCTGGAGCGCACGGGGAAACACAGACACAAGACTCTGACATCTGACCAGGGCAAAACTCAGACAATAAATACACAGAGGAAACGAGGGGTGAGTGGAAACAGCTGGGGCAAACAGGTGAACAGTATAACACCAACGAGATTCAGGAAACAAAAACAAAAACAAAACACAAGCACACAGGACAAAGGAATTCCAAAATAAAACTAACTAGGGATGAGCCGAACCGATTTCCAGTATCGGTCCGATCTTGACCTGAATTACTGGATCGGGTATTGGAAAGGAATTAAAAAATGCAATCGATCCATTAAATAGCATTTTGCCCACATTAGCTGAATTACAGTTCTCTGTCATCATCTTCTTCTTGTGGG
This sequence comes from Pterophyllum scalare, assembly GCA_024447675.2. NCBI lineage: Eukaryota > Metazoa > Chordata > Actinopteri > Cichliformes > Cichlidae > Pterophyllum > Pterophyllum scalare. Next base: position 2,831 of record JAMQGT020002936.1, on the reverse strand, counting down.
TTTGTGGTTGACCAAACCAGCTTAGAGCTGCATTACCGCCACCTACTGGAATGGGGATCAGGAGTTAGAAAAAATCCTTCAGATTCTAAAAGTTCTTCGTCGCTGCGACGGAATCCCTTTAACACTGAGTGCATCATTGCTGACATGTTTCCCATGCCTCCACCGCTCTCCAACGTATTTGTGTGTTGTGCTTGCTGTGCTGAGAATTTCAATTGTTAGTTTTTTCTCTACTTCAGCTCCCAGACAGCGAGCGCCGCACTAGTGAACGTTCGGTACCGGAAGGACCCCTTCCCTGTCCAAATATTTTTTATACTTTAATCCTTGATTAGTGTCTAAATATAGATCCGAAGTAGAAGCGTATTTAGTAAAGAGTATTTCTTATCCAGTTACTCGGGTAATCGATGGAATAAGCAATAGAATACTCAATTACTAAAATAATCAATAAGTACAGCCCTAATGAAATTTGTAACATAACATAAGCCAATGCATCACCTTCTCACATAGGAGCAACAGGCTTCAGGTGATATAGATATTATTATATTTTTTCACAGACAAAAAGTCACAAATAGTACAATAGTTAAAACACAATATCAAAAAAATCAAACAAAAAAACAGATTAAACATCATGTTAAAAACACATTAACATTACCATATTAAAAGAAAAAGAATAAAAATAAAGTCAACAGAAAGCCTGGTTAAACAGAAAACTTTTAAATTGTTTTTAAAAGACGCAGCAGAGTCAGCTAAATGGAGCTGGAGTGGTAAACCGTTCCAGAGCTTTGGCGCCATTGCTTGAAAAACTCTGGCCCCCCTGGTCTTTAGTCTTGTACGTAGGACAACTAAAAGATTTTGATTTTGTTGTGTGAGAGTGTTGACTTTTGTAAAATGTATCCAGGCATTTTAAAACAATTCTTATTTTTAAAAAAAGATCAGATTTGTATCGGTATCGGCAGATATCCAAATGTAAAAGATCAGTATCGGACATAAAAAAGTGGTATCATGACTGTAAATGCCTGCTAAATGTAATGAATATTCTTTTTTATAATGACTGTTTGTTTATGTGTGGCGCCGTATGTGCTTGCAACTTGCAGCGTGTTCTTTGCCGTGTTGCGCTCTTACTTTGAAAGGGTATGTTTTACGTTTGCCGTGAAAACTCTCTCTCCTGGTTTCCGGGTTGGCGGTGCATACGGATAACGGGGGGCAGAAGACGTAGAAGGCAAAGTGAGCACTGCACTGAAACGCACACTCTGAGTGCAGAACTTGCTAGCGAAGACGTTACGGTCCAAACTTGATTAGCGCCCTTGGAGAGCGGAATGAGGTATAGAAGTGTTGATTGTACATCTTATGACTGATGCTATTTGTCTACCTGAGGGAAAATGTCATTTCATTTGTTTGCATGAGTTAAATTGCACAACTGCAAGATTAAAGGTAATATTGTTGTAATTCAGTTGTTAATATTGAAATATAATGTGCATAAGAATTGTGTGTGAAACTACATTGAGGCACTCTGCTTTTGTTCTGTAGTTTTCACGGTGTCATGGTGTCACGTGTCAAGGTGTAACACTGTCTGGTGTATGGTGCTCGTCTGAAGAGAAGAAATAAATGACACCCGTTTGAAACTCTACGTGTCTGGTTCATACATCCAAGGGGCCGCTACAGTGAAAACTCATCGCTGCACCAGCCTGTCATCCCTTTGCCGAAGCCATCGTATCCAAGGTACTGCTGCCAAGCAGTTGGATTCGCACCCAGCGTCTCCAGGCAAGATTTAAAACAAACAGTACACTTAGGATTCTCCTTCAGTGTCAGGAGAGACTTGATCCCAAGAAGCAGGATGAACTGGAAAGGGATTGTGTAAATACACATGTAAGCTCACTGTACTTGGAAGATGAATGCAAATGCTTGGTAGAACTCAAATTTTGATATTCCATGGTGACTGGCACATGTTTTATGGAACGGTAACAATTGAGGATTATGTCTGTTTGTGAAAAGATTTAAAGGTCAAAGTGCTTCTTTGTGCTCCGCACTCTGTTAGTACATTTTGTGTTGTCGATGCTTAAGCTACAAAATCCCTTTGAATGTCCCTAAATTGTCAGTGTAATACTCTGTGGTAAAAGACAACTACAGCTTTTAAGTGTAAAGGCAGACCCAGGGCAATCAAAAGTTATAGTTGATGTAAAGCAGCTCCACAAGCAAACAAAATGTCACTCCAGAAAGAGAACACAGACAAGTCTGCAGAAACACCAATTGAAGAGGCAGAAGAACATACAGACACCATCTAGATCCAGCACTCGTGAGAGAAAGCTAACAGAAAAAGGCCAAGAGATGTGTGATGTACTCAACAAAAAACATGAGAAAGTATTTAACAAAGCCTATGACTCCTGGAAGTTGGTAGCAAGGGAGACTAGGACAAAACTGAAAACCCTCTGCTCATTAGAAAGCCTTGACAGGCTCCAAGAAGATATCCAAGCACAGCATGAGGCTGTAAGCCTGCACTATGAACCTATTTTACGTAACAGTAAAACCACCTGAGAAATTGTCAAAAAAATGGATGCCTGCGTTACTCTAACAAAGGAAATCTGTGACCTCATAGGTAAACGTCTCAAGACTATTAATGAAGATTTTAATGACCAGTTGGAGAAGGAAAGAGTGAGAGCAACCTTAAACAAAGATGAATATGGATCTGTTTTTGGTCACACTAAAACTGAAACTGTAAGCTCATTAGAGTCAATAGAGAGATCAAGTGACCACTCCAGCTCAGCAGGTACTCATAGTAGCAAAATAGAAGCAGAGGCGGAGCTCGCTGCAAAGCTGGAACAAGCAAGAGCCTTGAG
>JAMQGT020002935.1:0-65388 GCA_024447675.2 Pterophyllum scalare | reverse complement strand
GAGACATATCATGCAAAATCCACTGTTAGCCCTTCAATACATTTTGTTGTGTACTTTCAGTGTGTAGCAGTGCAGGAAAGTTAAATGCATTCTGTCCTGGTGCTGTGTAGATGTCTTTATATTCTTTTTGGGTCATAATTTTCAGTCTGTTTCTATTCACTGTTACGTTTTCTTACGTGTTACGTCACACTTTATGCTGTGGAACTGCTAAACAAGGGCATGGACATCCGGCTAATCGATCTCGTGAATCCGCCTCTTTTTTTTCCCGATTTTGTAGTCCAGTTTAGTTATGCCGAAGTTGCACGTAGGTAAGTCACAGTGTTCCGTTGTTGGGTGTGGTAACCCACACAATTCCTTACATCGCCCCCCGGCATCAGAGCCTCTTTGAAGTGCCTGGTTTAAAATTTTATATCTCTGGGAAATGTACCCACATCAGTGGGGAAAATCCTCCGTGTTTGCGCGAAGCACTTCAAGGACGAGTGTTTCAGCAACCTCCGCCAGTATAAAGAGGGAGCTGCCGAAAAACTTCATCTGATTGAGGGTCAGTTCCTTCTCTACAGAAACCACGGCACAGCAAAGCAGTAAGCTCCAAATAACGCTACAATGCCAACAAACTTTATTGTAGACATGAATTTTGTGTGTTGATATGACGTCCTGGTCATTGTTTTGATAGTAGTAGCATTGAGCCTTCTGCTGTTAGCGCTGTATGCTAGCTTTTAGCTCCTCGAGGATAAAACTGTACTGCATGTTTTGAATAACATTATTTGGCTTTTTGTGTTTGCTGTTTTTGTCTTGGATTCAGTGACGTTCTTGATGCTGCCGTTAGCTAACTCCTATGTCCAGGCTTTGTTTACTTCATTCATATTGTGAACGAAAAGTTTCTCTGCTGGTAGCTAACCGTATCACTGCTATCAAACTACAATAATGGCGGAACGGGGTGGGAGCGGAATGCTCTGCGACCTGGAGGGGGGTGGGTCGTGAACTGCCTCATTCACATTTAAAGAGACCACACCAAAACGAGCTGCTCTAAGATGGGTGTCAGAAAAGGGGTCAAAGTGGGGTCTGTGGAGCTGCAATAACGAGGAATTCAGACCGAAGCATTGAAGTTCTACTTTATATAGACCACAAGTGAATGATTTATATATGAAAAGGAAGAATTTAAAAGCATGACATGTGTCCTTCGTGCGGTCATGGTTGCTTGGTGACAGGAGCTACACTGAGGTAAGGGCGGGACTAGCAGGTGATGCAGACATGAAGGACAGATGGTCCCATTTCACCGCCGCTCTCTTCGCTTAGGAGGATGCAGCCCCTGAACTGGGTCACAGCTCTCTCACTGACGCATTCTGGCAGGCTCAGTGGAGGCGGGGTTACACTCAGGAGACAAGATGACCCTGTGACCTCCATCTCTTTGTTTATCACATGTGCAAAGGTGAAGTCGTGGGCTGATAAAAATGACCCTGACCAACAGAACCAAAATCCCACTGGGTAGGACTGACACAGTCTAACCCCGGGAAAAAGCCGGCTGTGTGTCAGCCTCAGACAGGCAATATTCAGGCACACCGGGACCATGTGATTGGTGGATTTCTCTCGGAGTCTTTACCTGATTATAACAGGTGACCAGAGTGTTGAATCTGGATTTTTTGGAAAACTGATATAAGTCCAGAGAAAACAGACCTGTTATTTTAGCGACACAGAGCAGGGAGCGTGTGTAATGCATGATTTATTCTTCTGCGTTCATCTGGAGTCATGGCGTAGCCAACACAAGCAGCCGATGGCACTCCGGCAGTTTTACCAGTGCTGCGAGTCTGCAGACAAAAGCCAGCGGTGCCGCTTCTGTCTTTAAGCTGATCCGATTCAAAAATGGCAGCAGAAGAAGATGGAGGTGCATAAGAGGAACTGCACACCAAGACAATGTGCAGTTACATTTCCGCTCGGGTTACGGCGTGGGGTTTCAGAGGGGTTTGCATTAACCATGTACAGTACTTGGACCACCACCCAGTGCCACAGCTGCCCTAAATTAACAGTATTAATAATCACTTAAATCATTTTCTACGTTTGTGTAATATTTAGGCCACCAGTGTGCACCAGTGCTTTGACCATAAGTGTAGTTGGATTTTCAAATGTACTTTTTCACAAAAAGCAGAACCACAAGTTTTAGTGTTCAGTGTGCTGGCTCACGTTTGGGTATGAAAACATGAATTCAGTTTCTGTGCTGAATAAATAACAATGAAACAAGTTTGCGTTTCCTTGTTTTTATGACTCATACAAATCTGTGAGGGTCTGTACCTGCAGCGTAGATTTAACGAACCCGCCTGAGACGCATCGCGCTTACCTCGAGCACGTGAATCAGACTAGACTCACTGACCTGTAACTTTTAACCTCTATCACTAAGCAGTCAGTAAAGTAGTAAATAAAATGTTATCTCCTAATGAGTCCCCGCGGTCGCAAAAAACAGACAGGAGAATAACGAAGCTTTAACGATTGTCATTCGCTGGCACTCGATGGTCTCTGAATGCTACAACACTGCTCATCACTTCCTTTGTGGATGCCACAGATGCTGTTAGAGAGCAGCACACATACACACACACACACACACACACACACACACACACACACACACACACACACACACACACAGAGTCTCACCTCAGTGTCTGGACTGGACTTTGTCGGACTCAGAGTTGCTTTATGCTGAGAAACAATCAGAGTTTCAGTAAACACAGCTGATCATTTATCGTGCCATCAGAGGATTTAACTGGTTAAACTGGTAGCAGGTAAACTGGTGTGTCACCAGTTGTACCTTGGCATATCCGCTGATGTTGTCCCTCTGCAGTGAGCGGTTCTTCTGCCGCTCCTCATCGTACCTCATGGCGGCGATTTGCGCCTCCCTCCTCATCCTCTCCACACCTCCTCTCTGAGGACACAGACGCTCAGTGCTCAGGAAGCTCTCACTCAGCATTTCTACCTCACAGGTAGGAGGCGGCCTTACCTGACCGTGGGAGCCGGAGGCTGCTGTGGCACCATCGACCACACTCCTGAGACACAGGAAGTGAGACAAGAAAGAGAGGAGTGAGAGGGCTCATGGGTGACTCGTCAGGTGTAATGAAGGTGAGTAAGGTTCGTACCTGCTGTGCCTCCTTGGGTCCTCTGTTCTGGAAGAGCTGCTTTTCACAGGAGAACCCTGAACAGAGACAGGAAGTCAGGATTTTTCACAATGAAGTACCTCAGACAGGGAGTTAAAAAAATTTCACACGTGTATTGATCAGTGCTCTCAGGTGTATAAACGTCTGTTTAAACACGAAACCGCCGACAGACTCAGAAATCAGTGTAAAATGAGTCACTGGTTGCCTAGCAACACGTATTGCTTCCACACTGATGTGAAGCTGCCATTTCAGCAGACTGTAGTTAAAAGATGATTATCGCAGGGCGGAACAAGTCGGGGGTGGATGTAAGTGGCAGGTGTGACCTCCTGTGGGCGGAGCTCCTACCTCTCTGGTGATGCGTCTCTCGATGTAAGCCATGAACTGTGAGCTTAGGCTGCTCCTGTCTCCTCCTCCCCGACTCCTTCCCTCGTCCTCCTCCTCCTCCCCCGCACAGCTGTCAATGAAGTCGATCTGCTCCAACTCCACATCTGCTTCACACACACACACACATACGCACCTAACATCAGACAAGCTGATGGAGAAGGGAAGGATGGAAACTTCTACCAAAGTGTGACTATTTCACCTGTTCCCTCTCATGTTTGGTGTGGATGAAGCAGGTTCCTGACCCAACGTGAGAGAAGATAAAGTCATCTTCATCATTAATCTTAAACTAGCTGCTAAAGTCAGAGCTTTCATTTCCATTAACTAATAGAAGGCTGCTTATCAGCATCCTCACCCTCTTCAGGATCTGAGTCATCACTCTATCTGCTGAGTTTCTCTAAACTGAGAACAGAGAGAAGCCCTCACATGTCCCGTTAGCCAGCGCTGCTCCTCCTCCTCCTCCTCCTCCTCCCCTGTGTCTCTGGTCTCGGCTGATTTCGGCCACTCTCTGCGGCAGCTCCGACAGCTCCTCTGAGGGCTGGACACACAGGAAACAGTCAGGACGTCATTCAGAGGCAGGACACTGAATCATTGTGTTACTTTGGGACCAAATGAGGAAGTTAAAGGTCACTTTAATGGTTATTACAGTGACCTCACTCCGGCCCACTGATCAGCAGCTTTTAGTAACCCCAAATTCCTGCTTGGCTCGTCCTCAGCTCTGGAATCATGTCACTCCTTAGACCATTTATGTATTTATGTAATGATTTATGCATTTCTTTTTAAAGTCACACAGCCTTGGGGTCGGAGTCAAACCCGAGATCACTCCGTTTTAAACTCACCATGCTTCCCCATGTAGTCTTTTACATGTGAATCCTTTATTAATATTCTATGGATTATGAAATTATTTTGTCCTTCTTAAAAGCTTTATTTTAACTGTCTGTTGCCAGTTTTAGTTGCTGTGCAGTCATAGTCTGCTGTGTTGAAATGTGCTGTAGAAATAAAGTGAGTTTGCTGGTGTTCGGGCCCACGCAGCCACGTCCTACAGTGAGAACCGAGCGAGTGACGAGTTTTAAACACGCCATCGACACGTTTAAGCCCCACAGCAGAGACTTCAGGATCCCAAGTCAGGAGGGTTCAGATGAGGCAAACACGTCTGTGACCAATTTATTAAACCAAACAGATTAATGAACGAGTGTGCAGTCAGAAAACACCGAACCCCAGCTCAGTCCAACAACTGGATTTAGATAGCACCAAATCACAACAGTCACCTCCAGGCACTTTATATTGTAAAGTGAAGACCCCACAGCGACACGAGGAAGACCAACAGTAAAAAAACAACCCCGTGAGCGAGCACTCGGTGACAGTGGGGAGGAAAAACTCCCAGAAACTGTGCTTAAATGGTCAGGCTTCATGGATCAGAGCAGATTCTAAATGTGTGGCCCTTTGCGCGCGCACACACACACACACACACACACACACACACACACACACTAACACTAATGTGATAATAGGGAACTAAAGACTTCGGCGTTTCGCACCGCAGCCGTGGAAACGGACCAATGACAGCACCTGACGTTAGCAGCGCTAGCAGCAGGTTAACGACCTCATTTCCTCTGCAGTTTTCAGGTTAGAGGAAACAAATTATTCTGGACTGCCGTGTCTGTGAACGCAGACCACAGTCCCACACTTTCTCATTTGTCACGAAAAACTGGGTTCAAATAAATCTGGTTTCCTGGTTGCCATGGTGACCACTCTCCACCAGGTAGCAGCACAACATCTTACAAACTGCGGCTGAACACCACCGATGAAATACAAATATTTAGTTCAACTGACTTGAAGGACAGGTGTGTGTGGTGTATGTGCGTGTGGGTGTGACCTCGTTGCCCAGCCATCTCTTGTCTCCACTGTCGACGCTGTTGAAGCCGGAGTCGAGCGCTCCATACGGACGCCCGGGGTAAAGCTCGTCCACGCTGACGGGGCAAACAGAGAGAGCGTCAGAGGCTTTTATTGTGAAGGTACAGCAGGTACTGTGTGTACGTGTGTGCTGACCAGGAGCTGAAGGTCAGAGGTCGTCTGTCATACTCTGGCAGGTCTGGCGTCGTCTTGCTGGCCTCCAGATTCAGGTACTTAAATATGTGAACTTTCCCTTTAATGCAGATCTGCACACAGGAAGAAGAGGGTTAAATCTGACCGGACACCCTGCGGTCAGACGCGTGTGAGGTCACTTCCTGCGTACCTGGGCCGGCGGGGTCTGCAGCGGGTTGTTGTCGAGGACGATGGTCTGTAGCTGTGTGAGCCGGCGGTAACAGATGGGGATGGAGGTCACTTTGTTACAGGAGAAGTCGAGACGCACCAGAGGAAGCTCGGCGAGCTCTGTGGTCACAACCAATCACAGTTTACTGAAGAACAACGAAGCTGCTCACATTTGATCTTTGACAGCAAACAAATTAGTGCATTTTCCATTTATTTATTTTATTTAAAAAATAATTTTTATTTCTTCTGAGGAAAAAATTAAAAACAGAAATGTTTACACTTTATTGTTTAGAAGATTTTACACTGGATTTTCATTCAGAGGATGAGGTGATTAGTCCTTCACTGAACGTTTTCTTTGTGATTTTGTTCCTCAGCTGTGAAAACATCTAAAGGAGGATTTCCTGAGCACGTCGAGACAAGCAGAAAAATGTGGGAGTGATTCTGTGTTTGAGGAGCTCTTCGAGGCACTGAACACGCCGCCAGTGCAGAACATCGAGAAACGTTTTAATTTTCAGTCACAGCCTCAGAAGATTAAAACCCAGACCTTAGAGCAGGTCTGGATTAGGATTAATTAATCTCGTTATACTCAGAAACCCCATCTGAGTTAGACAGCTGCTTCTCTCTCTCTGCTGGTACCATCCAATCATTGTGGAAATCAGACGGCTTCAAATTTGATTGATTCCTTGTGCATTTTAGACCTCCTCAGTGGAAGTCCTGCTTGGATCACGCCGTATTTCCGTGCACCCTTCAGCTCGATTCTCATGCTCAGGATGTAGATGAAGGTGCAGGAGGTAAAGGTGTCGTGTTCAGATGGGTCCTATGGATGTTATCCCTCTGATGCTTCACTGACACAAAACTAAGAACCAGAAGCAGTTACTGAAGACCGACTCGCACTGCAGAGGAAACATCTGTGGCAACCTGCTGAAGCTCTGTGAAGGAAGCCCTCTCACAGCCATGGAGCGTCTGAACCTGCCTCTCTCACCTGGTCTCCACCTCACAATATTCAGGCTAACACTGAAACTCAGACAAGCTGGAGGTAACCACGCCTAAACCAACTGAACTGAACACAGAAAAAAAACAAAAACAGATCTTTAATAACTGGCTTCAGGAGTCTCAGGTGAGGTACTCAGCTCAGGTGTCAATCTGGGAAACACGATGCTTGCGGTCAGAGCAGGGTGTCCCAGAGGATGCCAAAAACTGCAGCTGGACGTGCCTGCACGTACACAGGATGATCATCATCACAGGTTCAGGAGCACCACACCACATGTCCGATCCAGAAACATGGGAACTCCTCAGTGGGGTTAGTTAGGGTTGATCCACAGGCACAGGTGTTTCATGCTGGCCGGCTCTGCACCAGCAGCATCCAGGTGTTTAATTTACACCGAACCTGAACTAATGTGTGACTGAATCCGCTGAGCACATCTGACACATAAGGGCACTCAGTGGACGTATCCCTCGCCCAGTAAACAATCCTTTTACTGGCCTTTAAATTTATAAATTTAACCAACTGTTCCTTATTCCACCTTAAACACTCCAGAAATTTCATTAAAATCTGTTCATAACTTCCCGAGTTATCCTGCTGCCAGACAAACGTGACCGAGAACATAACCTCCCTCCACCCATCGGTGGGCGAGGTAATAAGTGACGAGTCAGCTACAGAGAGCTCCAGGCTGTGAGTGCTGGGGTCGCCCTGCTTTCATGATTCCTCCACAGCAGAGTGCGCCAGTGTGCGAGTGTGTTTACCTGGTGGCAGTCGGACCAGGTGGTTCCTCCTGATGTTCAGGTCTCTCAGAGCCTCCAGCTGACCCACCTGAGCAGGTAGAGTCTGGATCTCATTGCAGCTGACATCCTGCAGAGTGATTGGTGATAATGATAATCAATAAGAGTTCTGACTGATCGGCGAGGAAATCGATGTACGAGGACCCACCAGCTCGGTGAGGTGCCTCAGCTGTCCCAGCTCCTCTGGCAGGGAAACCAGTTTGTTGTTGCAGGCGATCAAAACCTTCAGAGGGAGGCTGCACACGACGGCGGGCAGGACCGACAGCTGGTTTCGACTGAGGGGACAGGGGGCGGAGTCAGAGATACAAGTCATCAGTAAACATGTGAGAAGTGTGTACGGGTCAGAGATATAACCAGTGAACACAGGACAAGGAGGAAGACTATGAGACAAAAAACAAAAAATGAGACAATGCAGACGAAAGGAAAAGATGACCTTAACAGAGAACACATTTAAAAAGGAAGATGACACAGAGAAAAATAAAAGAAGAGAACCATGAAGCTGAAAGGAAGACAAGAAAAACATGAAGCTAGCAAACCAGAAGACGAGGACGTCGATGATGAAGACGATGACAGAAAAGAGGACGACAAGAACGTGAACTAGAAGAATCTGGAGAAGATAAACACGCCAAGATGACAAAGAAGAAGAAGTGGAGCTTCCAGGTCGTTTCTGGTCACGCTGATGAAACTAAAACTGAGCTTTTTCACTAAAAACAGACGATTCCAGCCTCCTGTTCGCTCATCAAACCCAGCACCCACGAGGGACCCGCCACGAGGTTACCCCACGTGGACCCACTCATGGGTGACTGTCTGAGGACTTCCTGTTTGGTGCTACATAATGACCACGGAGCTCGTAAAACAGCAGACCGAGCACAGCTGCACAGTTACCACTCTGTGTGTGTGTGTGAGTGTGAGTGTTACCTGAGGTTCAGGTAAGTCAGCGCCTGCAGGTTAACCAGGCCATCCGGCAGGGACCGCAGACAGTTCTGGTACAGGTTCAGACTCTCCAGAGACACGAAGTGACAAACCTCAAGAGGAAGCTCCGACAGCCGGTTACGAGACAGATCTACACACACACACACACACACACACACACACACACACACACACTTCGGGTTAAACTATGTTATATCAGAGATCAGGAGGAGTGTGACGCAGATGATTTTAGCTGTGCAGGTGAACCTGAGAGGACAAATACCGAAGATGTTCGTTTAACCTACACATGGGAAACACACACATTCACCTTCACGAGCAAACCTCCAGTGTTCCTCTCACACTCCAGAGAAACACACAGCTCAGAGCCGATGAGAGGCTGAGAAAGTGACCACAGCAGCCCACAGGAACTCAGAAAGCTGCCAACATGTTCAACTAAGCTGCGCCTATTTTTACCTTCATACTGTGAACATTTTTCATTTACAGGCCCTCTAAGTACCCGGGGTAAGGGGGGGGCGTGATGATCCACCACAGTCTGAATCAGCTGCAGCAGTCTGATGTCTGTGACGCAGAGCAGCAGAAACCAGCACTGGTGCCTGGATGTTTGATCTCTTTCTGATCTTTCACTGCAGGAAACTTGACAAAGTGCATTCTGGGTAAACTTTGAGGCTCATACAGGTGAAAGGTCCTTTCTACCTACATCTGATACAGGATCATCTTCTAGGCAAAAGCAGGTTTGGTCCTCAGACCCGCAATGAAGTCAATTTGGATGCTTAAATGTGTTTTTCAGCTGTGAAAGTTTCAAGTGGAGATCTGCTGAACTTATGAAGTAATGATGGATCCAAATGCTGGAAGAATAATTAAAAAGCTCCAACTTTCCACCCCCCTCTGTGGCACCAAACATAACGCTGACGGTTTGAGGGTGGGACACTCAGTACCTGCTCAGTGAGTAAGAGGAATGGGAGATAATCTGAAATATGTGATGTTGTGATTGTAAAGCAGAGATATGGAGACATGAGCAGAGAACAGAGTGTTCACAGAAACTCAGAGGCATGAGGCTGCATGACAATAATGTTTCTGCGAGTTAAAGCGATGAAGCCTCGTCACAGCTCAGTGAGAGGAGGGGCTTCCAAACACGTTAAGATGCTCAGGACAGGTGAACTGTCTGAGTTCGACTTACAGATCTGAGGTCCTGGAGAGCCAGAGGCACAGCATGCCTTTGCCCATGTTTTAATCCTTCATGTGGACCACACACGCACCAATATAATCCCACGTATTTCATGTTCTGGGTTAAATTAAAGCTAATAAACTCCACACGTGATCCCAGTTAGCCAGTGGAGCTGCAGCCCTGCATTACAGGAAGGCTTTCAGACAGCTCACGGTGCACGCCGCTGTCACAAAACAGAAAACAGGAGAAACAAATCCACTGAGATCCCTGGAATAAGGAACATGAGACCTTCTCAGTGGTCGGCTCTCTACTTAAGGAACACAGCCTCACTGTAACAGAGTGACTTAATGAACACTACCCAGTCAGTATTGTTATCAGGGCCTAAATATCAGCGCACGCGACTACATCGATCCTGCACACCAGCAGGAAGATCCTACACAGGTGGACCTACATCCCAGCTGGACATCATCTGTCTCTCTACGCAAGACTGAGCTCCCTCTGCCTCCATCCAATACAGACCCCCTGCAGAGATGCCAGACATTAAGCTGAAAACACAATGCAACATCAGAGAGGAACCAGCACAGAAACAAAGAAGTCGGCGCTGAGAGGCCAAACAATGAATCCCCAGACAGGTGATGTTCAACCACCTGAGGACAACGAGTGTGCCACTCACATTTAGGGCTGAAAATAGACCCTCAGTAGAAACATCTGCATTCACGCATGAATAAAACCGATTCAGACCAAGAGGCTCCTCTGAGAAGCAGCTGTGATGGGACACGCCTCCCACAGGGCTGCAGGTTTTAGCCTGAGAGCTGACCATCTCTGAGGGTCATGTGATGATGACACCTCCAACAAAGAGTTTCCACTAACTAAACACCACACACGCACCTGCCCCTCCTCTCCCCATACACCATCACGTGATGTCCATCACCATTTTCGGGCACTGCGGCCTTCCTCAGCAGCAGTTTTTAGACAAACCGCGGAAGGCTCGGTTTGGGCCGCGGGCCACAGTTCCCCACCCCCACTGATCCAATGGTTACAGCTTCACTCAGCAGCACCTGAGAGGAAGTACTCGACATCATCATCATCATGGGACCCGCGCGCTCGCACACAGGCGCAGGAAACACTCCTGTCTGTTTGTTTCCTGGCTCGTGCTTCCTAGTGTCCGGCGGAATGATGAAACCTGACCAAACACGTTAAACTGTGACGTCGTTACGGGTTCACACATCGGATACTGGATTCAGCGTAATTTAGAATTAAATGAAAGCAGGTCATTGTCATCAGCATGACATCTTTCAATCAGCTGATGGATAATCAATACCGTTTGTTTTGTTCTGTGCGTTTGTTTTGCCCAGCACGCCGGCCCGGCGCGTCAGGGTCGGGTGGGCGGAGCGGCTTCTGGTTTTCTCCTATCCAATCAAATCTTAAGAAAAACAAAACAAAGCCCGTCAGGTGCGTGGTCACCTTTCGGCTCTGTCTCTGAAGTCTGACACCCGGGGTCAGCCTCCCCTCATTACAGTGACCCCGGTGACCCCGCACGTTCCCTCTGCAGTGTTTACAGATTCTCGACGGCAGAGCTAATATGCTAACAAACAAACTTCCAGCTATAGGGGCAGAGCCGCCACCCTGAGAACCCCTCACCGCAGTCCCGAGCCCGGCCACAGCTTCAGAGTGGCCGCGCTAACGCTGCTAACATGCTAAGAGCGGCTAACCGCGGCTCTGCTGCGGGCTCACACTTCACCCGTCTGTGATAAAAAAAGTCTCTGACGACCGGTACGGCACCTGAATTCCACCCTGTGGCGCTCCTTCCGCACAGAAAGCCCGGTGAAAGCAGCAGAGTCACGGCACGGAACCGTTTTCCGGGGCTGCGGTGTTTGTCATCATACCGGCCCTGACGGTGTCCGCAGCCTGAAGCTTGGACCTGACTGTCCCCAAAGAAACCGCATAAAAACGGTCTGCATTACTTAAACGCGGCACTGCACAAGCAGCCCAGCTCCGCGGGGCCGGGTCCCCGTGCGCGGCTCACTCACCGGCCCTGGTGGTGTCGGTCAGGTCGTGGTTGGCGGCGCTCCGGGGAAACTCCTTCAGCTTCCTGCCGCTGAGGTTTAGGCTCCCGGTGGCCGCGGCTTCATCCAACGCCCGGTCCAGAGAACGGTTCCAGGGTGCCGGACCCGCCGGTCCCAATCCGTTAGTGTTTCCGGCGCTGCTGCCGCCGCCCCCGACAGTGAAGCTGAGTCCGGCGCCGTCCGCAGAGCCCAACAACACCGAGGCCGCCATTACACGCTCCGGCTTGTTAGCTCGGTGCTAACCGCTAACTCCCACCCTAAAGTCCACAGCGGAGCATGCGCACTGCGGCGCTACCTGGGAGCGGAGGTGGACAACAAACAGCGCACACGCAATACTACTGTTAATACTGCTAGTACTACTATAATACTACAACAAACGGACTGAGCAGACAGAGCACAGTATTGCAGAGTCGTACACACTGGGTTTCTATAAACTCAGTATCCTAAAAACTGCTACCATCAGGTTCACGGGGGGGGGGGGCAGGAAGTGTAAAGCAGAGCTTCAGGAGCCACAGAGGGATGAAGCTGAGGAGCCACAGCATGAAAGTGCTGCTGAAGCTCAGGTAAGGAGAGAGGTGAGGATCAGGGAGCAGCAGGATGACTTCATGCACCACAGATGAGATGTTTGCTTTGAGATTGTCGATGGAGAAGTTAGAGAAGGTCAGAAGGAGCTTCGCTGTGACTTTGTGGATCCAGAGAAACCAGATGATAGGTTGCTAAGACAGAAACTGTGGGACTGCATGAAGAAGTCAGGAGTGGCAGAGAAGGATGTGAGGGTGGTGCAGGACATGTATGAGGACAGAGAGACAGTGGTGAGGTGTGTGGTAGGAGTGACAGGTGGGTTCCAGGTGGGGGGTGGGATCACATGGATCTGCTCTGAGCTCCTTTCTGTTTCAGTGATGATGGGCAGGTGATGTCAGGCAATGTGGACCACGATGCTTGCAGGTGACACTGTGATCTGCAGTGACAAGTGGAGCAGGTGGAGGAGAGCCTGGAGAGGTGGAGGTATGCTCTGGAGAGAAGAGCAATGAAAGTCAGAAGACGCAAGACAGAATCCATGTGTGTGAATGAGAGGAAGGCAGGTGGAAAGGTGATGAAGGAGCAGAGGGACTGAGGGTAGATGAGTGGAGAGGTGAAGGAGTTCAGATCTTCAGTGGGAGTGAGTCCATCAGAGGGATGGCTCAGAGTCAGAGAGGCTCAGAGGGTGGATATGTTGGAGCAATGGATGAGCTAAGAGGAGGTTCATGGATGAAGGAGGACATGCAGAGGGTTGGAGTGACCGAGGAGGATGCTAGGATAGGGTGAGATGGAGGCAGACGATCTGCTGTGGCGCCCCCTAATGGCAGCAACTGGAAGAAGGGGAGGAGTCGCCCCCTGTTGGACATTATGGAGAATGCAGGATTCAGTTTTCATTATTCTGGTTTTATATAATAATCACGTGACTGGCGGGGACGCGTCAGGAGCTCGAACAGGACTTTTAAAAAGGAAAAATGGATGTGATGTCATCCGTTCCACATACTGCATCTCCCAGAATTCACAGCGCTGTCGCATATTGACGCATGCGCATTAACGCGGTGTCCAGGGTCGGGAATCATGGCGACGTACGTGGACATCCTGAAGAGCGAGTTTCCTGAGATTGACTCGGAGCTTTTCGACTACATCACAGGTGAGAGGCCGGGGACGGAGCCGCTGTCCGCCGGTCCGTAACCGCCGCCCACAGCCGGCCTCCACCCCCTTGTTAGCCTGCCAGCCGCGGCTCTTTAGCTGCCGAGCTAACGAGCTAACCGGGTGACAGCATCCGGAGCACGGACACCGGGTAGCACGGCATGGCCGGGATGCTGGACCTGAACCCGGGACAGCACGGCTGGAGATACCCGCAGGAAGCGGAAACACTGAAACAGTATTAGACTCAGAAATGTTAATCCTGTGCGTCACTGTCAGGCTGGAGGTTTTATCGATCCGTTTATTGATCCCGGTCCGGATGAGACGCTCCTGTTTGGGCTCCTGAGGAAGTCTGACATGACTCAGGTTTCTCCACCATCGTCCTCCTCAAAGCCTCCTTAGCGTCCACATGCTTTCAGATTAGTTTAGAAGAGTCACGATCTTCTGCTGAGGGCAGGTAAAGTGTGCCGATGCTTCAGAGAGAAGGACTGAGCTGGGTGTCTGTGTTGCAGGTGTTCTGGACGGCGGCGGAGCAGATTTTGAGGATGGTGAGGAGGTTTATGACGCGATCGGCGGCGTCCTGCAGGAGGTGTCTGCTGACGGGAAAAACGAGGACGACATCAGAGACATCTGCCTGCAGATGTTCAACACGCTCAAACTGTGAGGACGCGGTCAGCAGGTCTGCTCCGGGCCGGTGGGGGTCGGCTGTTAAAGTGAAAGTGTGTGCTTGTGTGTTTCAGGAACAACCATTGCAGCGCTGAGAGGCAGGTGCTGCTGGACGCTCCCGTGCAGCTCTCTCAGATGTCTGCAGACAGCAGTAAGTTAAGACCCGGCCGAGGCAACGCTGCTTCTATAGCAGAGCGAAGTCAAAATAGCTCAAGTCACCAGCAGGCAGAGGCGCACACGAAGCAGACAAACCGCACACACTCCTGTGCGTTATCCCACTTATCAAAGCAGAACATGCACACGGGTGTGAGCTAACTTTAAAGCGTGAGACAGTCACAGATGGTTAATGAGAAAGCTGGAGAGGTAAGGTATAGGAGGGAAAGCGTCTTGATGACATCAGATCGCACAGATCCCTCATGCTGTGGTTCCACGAGGCGCCCTGAACTCTTTGTGTGGTTCAGGAAGCACGTCGCCTCCTTTGACTTAGGGGGCGTGGCAGCATGTTTTACAGCAGGTGCTCTTCCTGATGCAACAACAAAGACAATTTGTGTCTCTGGCTGAAATCAAACCAGCAACCATTCACTCACCAAGTGAATGTGTTAACCTCTCATTTGGTACTAAAGTTCACTTTATTTCCCAATGACACTGATGCTTTGTGGAAACAACCCACAGTGACATCGGTGTTACAGTTTCACAGATCAAGGAAATTTCCTTAAATGAGTTTTTGGTTAAAAAGATTTTTGAAATTCTTTATAAATTTTCTTCAAAAGAGAAATGTTTGTGGGCTCTTATGGGTTAATAAACTCACTAAACAAAAAATACAGGCAGAAATAGAAACGGTGCATGAGATGAAAACAGACTTTTGGATGGGGTTATTATGTTACAGACACACACTCTGACCCTTCACTGGACCGCCTTTAGCTCCGATGGAGGCGCGCTGTTGCTGTGGTTTCCATGAGCTCATGCAGTGTTATTTCTGTCCAGCGTTGCGTTCACTGTAGTGATGCTGCAGAGTCGGAGCACTGTGTGAAGTCCCAAACACTCCCAGCGCTCCTTCACACTTTGAGCCCGGTGAATCCTTGATTTGCCTTCTTGGAATTTGTCCGGGCATTTGGGAAGAAAAAGTCCACTGATGGGTAAACCTGGTCCTTCAGGATATTCAGCCAGTCAGCTGACGATAGCTGACCTGGACTGTTCTCTAATACTTCCATATATTGTGGTGGTATGGGTTTAAAATTGTACGTATATGTGTGTTTATGTATTCACATGATGTCTGAAACTATATTATATGTTTTACAAAAGTGACCAGAAGTTCAGATCAAGTAGTTCAGCATGTAAAATCTAAAAAAAAAAAAAAAAAAAGGTGATGTGTGTATAGAACTGGAGTATGATTATCATCGTTAGAGAAACATTAGCTTTTGTCTTGATTTATTGTTAAAGAAAACGAGCTGTGACTGAAATGTTTCAGATTCTGTGATTATTTTCAGGTCAACCATCAAAATCCAGTTTTTAAGTGTTTTGATGGAATCAGTGAGGTTTTCTTTTTTAAATCTCAAATAGTCATGTTAACCCTGAGGCGTTCCCCACGGCTCTGTTCTTGGTCCTCTCACTTTCCGACTGTTCCAGCCTCATTTTGAAGAGTTCACTTTCAGGCTCTCATTTTCATTGGGTTTATAAGGGGACCGTATTCTGTGCACCCCCACATTAGAGAGCAGAAGCTGAGCAGTGTGTTGATGGGACCATTTTAACACTGTGTTAAATCTTTTCACCGCTCTGCCTCCTTTGACAAGAGAACAGCTTCACCTGAGAGAGCAGAGGAGGTTCTTGTCTCAGTAACTTTGTTTGAAACCAAGAAACATCGCCTGCAAACCGCTCCGGTCACGCTTCCTTTAAATGAGTTCTGTTTGTTTTAAATCAGTTTAATGTGCCATCGACGCCTGTGAAGAGCTTCATGGAAATACACTTTATTAATATTATTATATATTGATTGGATGACCTGTATTGATCCACATGCCTCCTCCTCTCCAGTTTCCGCAGCCAAAGACGCTCAGGGTATCTGGATGATGAAACGTCCTCAGAACACGGTATGTACTGGAAACCTGTAACATTTGTGATTTTTGTGACGTTTGTGTTAAACTGGCTGCACGGGACAGCGCAGTCTGACAGAGGGATGGAGGAAGACAAAACATCAAAAACTCGAATTAAAATTTTAAAAAGCTGTATGTTTAAGTTGTGATGGACTGTTTTTTCTTCACAAAGTAAATCAATCAATAAACCTTTGAATCAATCCGCAGATTATTTGATAACCATTAGTTTTGGTCTGCATGTGTCTGCTTTGCTTCACTTGTAAATATAAGACGATCTTCACTCACCTGTTCACCATGTTTACCTCCTTTGACTTTGACTCATCCAAAAACTTAAATTCAGGTTGAAATGTTTGACACAGTGAGGAGATCCAGTGAACCTCCACGAACCATCTCTCAGACTGCTCTGAGGTTCACGGGGAGGCCACTTTGAATAGATCAGCTCAGCTGAAATCTGGTTTGGTGCTTGAGTTTTATTGGCTGACCCCTGGAGCTCTTTGGTCACACCTCACATGTAAAAACATAATCTTTCCTGCTCTGCATCAGCGTCACATCTTAGACCTGCTCCTCAGGTGGATCCTTTTGAAGTGTCTGCAGCAGTTTGTGCCTGAGTGTCGGCTCGTCTCTCAGGTATAAGCACAGCAGGTGTGATTAAAAGCTACTCTGCTTTTTCTCTGCGTCTCCTCAGACGGTCGATGCCAAGAAGTTGGAGAAAGCTGAGGCGAAGCTGAAAGCCAAACACGAGCGCAGGAATGAGAAGGACTCCCAGAAAGCCTCCAGTCCACTGTGAGTCCACTGTCCACCGATCCTCACCTGCATAGACCTGTGTCCCTCTCACCTGCCCTCCTGTCTCCTTAGAGTCCTGGAGGAGGCATCAGCCAGTCAGGCCAGCAGTAGAGAAGGACAGCCGAGTCGACCAATCAGGGAAGAACCGCAGCTACGACATCCGCATTGAGAACTTTGACGTGTCCTTCGGGGAGAGGTGAGCATTCAGAGAAAGGCAGCGGGGGGCGCTGCAGGGACAGGACAGCGTGTTTTCATGTTCTGCCATTTTTTTTTTGAGGTGTCTGCTGCAGGGGGCGGAGCTGAGCCTGGCGTCGGGCCGGCGGTACGGGCTGATTGGTCGTAATGGCCTGGGGAAGACGACGCTGCTGAAGATGCTGGCGAGTCGCAGCCTTCGCGTCCCTGCTCACATTTCCATTCTCCACGTGGAGCAGGAAGTGGCAGGGGATGAGACGTCAGCACTGCAGAGCGTCCTGGAGAGCGACACGGTGCGGGAGGAGCTGCTACACGAGGAGAGGACGCTGAACGCCCGCATCGCCAACGGAACGTAAGGAAACCACCTACCGGTGATTTAAGCTTCAGTGGGAAACCTGCACCATAACCTGACGTGCAGCTTCCGAGTCTTTGCAGAGCTACGACAACCTGCAAAAGTGGCTGACGTCGGTGCCGACATTCACGCAGGTGCATTATGGGTTATTCACCATGCGGTCATGTCCCACTGTTCTACAGGCCAGCAGAAACTAATAAAGCGTGGGACTCTTTCCCTCTGGGGTCCTCGCTCTTTGTGGGCAGGTGTGAACATGTTTTTCCACTTGTCATACTGAGATGATGATTGTTGTTATTCTCACTGATAAATTCAAAAGCTGCAGGAAAAGTAGCTGGAAATGCACAGGAGGAACTGACTGTGCTGAACGGGCCAATCACAGCAGACGTGTAGTTAAACTTCTCAGGAGGTGCAGGTCAGGTTACAGCGTAGGTTATGGGCCAGGTTCAGTGGGGTTTCCGGTAACGGCGTAGATGTCCTGCTGAAGCATAAATCAGACAGAGGCACCTGCTCAGCTTGAAGCTCATTGGCCCTCTGAGTGGACATTTGCGTTGTCACGTGCTGCTCAGTCAGCTGATGGCCAGTAAAGTTCAGAGCTCCAGCTGCAAAGTGTGCGAACAGCAGCAGGGCATACTGCAGAAACTCTCTAGCTGTAACTACTGCAGAGACTCCAGCCAATGAGAGCGCAGCAGGCAGTGTGTTTGTCCAATCAGCTGTTTCTCATTCGTGTCGCTGTTGTTTCAGCGCTGACGGGATGGAGAGCGTACGGCTGTCGGAGATTTATGGAAAGCTGGAGGAGATCGAAGCTGACAAGGCACCGGCCCGGTAACTATGACAACCACACCACACGCTGCTGTTCTTCTTCATTGGTGTTTTACACTGCGGCTGATCCACAACAGAAGAAAGTAAATTCATGACCTGAATAAATAAGAGATGTAATGTTCACACTCGTGGGGTGTGGAACGCTGAGGGCGACACTGTGTTTAAGACTCCACCTGAGAGCACTGCTGAACATCAGCCAGCACAAACAAGGACGCACTGAAAGTCAGCACAGTCACATTTATGTGAGGTTGCAAACATTTTCGTCCCGCGCAGGTACACAACATTACATCAGCCTTAAAACCACCAACAGAACGCACACACATGAACAGCCACGGTGTTTCATCACAGAGCCACATGAGCATCCATTGTTGTGTGATGAGAAAAGATCAGAAAATGTGTGTTTTCACTCTGCTGTTTATTGATCCTCTCTGCTGTGAACAGATGTGATCAAATTCAAACTGTGGCTGCCTGTCACGCGGTTCCCACAGGAACGTCCTAATGTGGAAATACCTGCTTACACCTGGTGATGATCGTTTACTATAAATGAACCAAAACGCTGGATGGATGTGTCGGTCTGAAGGCCCACGCACCCACGCTAACAAGTTCAGTTACAGCTTCCCCCTCATTAAACAGGAAACGCATCCTCACTCAGCTGTTTTTCTCGTCCAATCAGAGCCTCCGTCATTCTGGCTGGTCTTGGATTTTCTCCCAGAATGCAACAGCAGGCCACAAAGTGAGTCACGTGACCTCCGCGCGCACACACACACACACACACACACACACACTTCAGTCATGTAGCGCTGTGTTGTTTCTCTGTGCAGGGAGTTCTCTGGAGGGTGGAGGATGAGGCTGGCACTGGCCAGAGCTCTGTTTGCACGGTGAGTCTACACATTTTAATATCAACACAAAAACAGCTGTTGGTCAGTGTAAAGATGACGGGAGTCCGCAGACTGAGGCTCAGCTGATGATTTCTTCTTCTCTGGTTTGTTGTGTGCAGGCCCGACCTGCTGCTACTCGATGGTGAGTCACATCTTCCTCTCTGCAGATCTCATGGGAGGAGGAGGAGGAGGAGGAGGAGTGCTGTGGTGGCATTGTGATGTATTCATGTTCTGTGTTTCAGAGCCCACCAACATGTTGGACGTCAGAGCCATTCTGTGGCTGGAGAACTACCTGCAGGTCTGAACTCACATTCACATGAACGTGAGCTCCTCTCACCGGAGGCAGCGGGCCTTGTTCACAGTGTGTGTGTGTGTGTGTGTGTGTGTGTGTGTGTGCGCGCGCGCGCGCTCTTAGCTCAGTTTGTTAGTACTCTGAGAATAGGCTGCAGGCCCAGTTTGGTCTGAAGTACACCGGACCACTCAAACGAAAAACTTCTGACCCTTGTTTTGTAAAACTGAGAATCCCTAAAATGTCTCAGAAATCGTTCATAAAATAATCCAAAAAGAGAACGCTGCAGGCTGAAGCTTCTAATAAATTAACCTACTGCCAGGTTTCACCAACACATGAACAAAGTTTCGTACAAACGGTGGTCTGTCTGAAATGTTCGGCACGTTCAGACCACATTGATAAAAACACCCCCATCCCGAGGAAGGGCTCGGGAAAGCTGCGCTTCTCTGAAATTCTCCTGGCTTCTGGCTTCAGCGGCGCTTTTGTTGAGGTGAAGTGAGAAACGGGGGCGTGGCAGTATGCAGACTGTTGGTAGCTGATTGGCGAGAATAAAGTCTGCGCATCGTTCCGTGAATCCAGCAGTGATTTTCTACACACGCATCAGTGGATGAGGCAGCAGCACTAACCTCTAACCGTCTCCCCCGCAGACCTGGCAGTCCACCATCTTGGTCGTCTCCCACGACAGAAACTTCCTGAATGCCGTGGTTACAGACATCATCCACCTGCACTCCCAGAGGCTCGACAGTTACCGCGGCAACTACGAAAACTTTATTAAAACCAAAGAGGACAGACTGAAGAACCAGCAGAGAGAGTACGAGGCCCAGCTGCAGTACAGACAGCATATACAGGTACAGACGGCGCACACAGGGACTGCTCTCTGTGCAGAAGCTGCCTGAGCGTCTTGCGTTTGTCCTTTCTTTAGTGTCGGTGAGCCAGTGATGTGTCTGTAGATAAGAACACGTTGCTGTGATCAGCTTCACCTGAGCCCTGAGAGCAGGACTCAGGTGAAGCTGGTGAGAAGCAGAGAGCTGAACCTCCCAAATGCTCCTTAAAATGAGGTCTGGACCCTCAGTAGGACAGGACCTGAGTGTGTTTTGGTAACTACTAATAAAATAAACTGTTGGTGTGTGTGTGTCGGTGTGTTTTTGTGCGGGCAGACTGACCAACACTTCCTGCCGCGTCTGTGTTTCAGGTTTTCATCGATAGATTTCGGTACAACGCTAACAGAGCGGCTCAGGTCCAGAGTAAACTCAAACTTCTGGAGAAGCTGTGAGTGCTCGCCGTCCTCTGACCTCTGACCTCCTGTCTGTGCTGCCTCTTTGTGTGCTAACTGTTGTTGTCTCCTGCAGACCTGAGCTGAAGCCCATCGAAAAGGAAACTGAGGTCACGTTAAGGTAAGTCGATGAACTCTGACCCGTGATGGTCACAGACAGTAAGTGATGGATTCACTGATGTGTTGTGTGTTGCTGCAGGTTTCCAGATAACTTTGAGAAGTTGTCTCCCCCCATCCTGCAGCTGGATGAAGTCGAGTTTTACTACACTAAAGACCAGCCGCTCTTCTCTGGACTCAACCTGTCCGCTGACCTCGAGTCTCGGATCTGCATCGTACGTGTGATCCATTAAACGTGCAGCGGTTTCCATCGCTGACACATCTGTATGAGATTATGTGTTGACACTTTACAGCTGCCTGCTGTTCTTGTTTTTGATTTTAAACCTGGCAAAGCTCTGAGAATGAATCAGAGGACGCTGGGCAGCCTCTACATGAGCTGGAGATAAATTCTGATGTTAAATGAATGAAAAACCTTTCAGAGATGGTACCACATAAGTTAGCATGGGCCACAGACCGCGCAGCGTCCAGTCTGTCCTCCACTGCCAGGAATGTCTGAACACGGTAGGAGGTGCCACCTGGTGGTGCTGTGCAGCCATTACAAGCTGAGGCAGCCCACTAAATTATCAACAGCAGCAGAGGAAGAAGAGCCGTGGGCTCCGGGGGCTCGTCTTTCCCTCGCTGCAGAGCGAGTCATGATGACTCAGAGCAGCATAAACAGGAAGTGCAATCGTTAATCAGCTGTGCTCGCTGTTCACACTGTTGTTTCCCTGCAGGTCGGTGAAAACGGCGCCGGTAAAACCACTGTCCTCAAGCTGCTGATGGGCGAGCTGACGCCGGTGAGCGGAGTCCGGCAAGCTCACAGGTAAGACAGCCAATGGAGCAGTCAGAGCAGAGTTTGCTTACCTGTGGGTCAGCATGTACACCTGTCTTACTTCAGGAAGCTGTCACATGGGAGCTGAAAGCTCAGAGTGCAGAAAATACCATTTAAAGAATCTCTGTGTGAGGAACCTTTCACAGCGAGTTTAGGGAATTCTTTGCTGTCTGATTGGATGTTGAACTCTTACTCTTCTTAGGGAGTGTTTTATCCTCTGCTTAGGGAACTGTTTACCCTCCGTACGCACAACGGTCAGCGGACGAGCCGATACCGAGCCGTACGGCTGCCTTTTGCTAATTTCTCGGTCTCGGTCAAGACTCTTTGGATAGCATGCTACAAAATATTTTATACAAAAGTTTAACACATTTTTTACATTTTCCAGAAATGCTGTACATCGATGTTTAATCCCGACTCCTGCCTTATTCCTCGGCCAGCTCTTTTGAAAGCTCGGTTTCGATGCGCAAAGCTCTACAGAACGTTTCAGACACACTTTTTATTTTAAATGTTTTTCGAATTTTTGAAATGAGGGAAACATCAGCTCAGTGATGACCTACTGTGAGGTCAGTTTCTGTTCCAGCTGATCACATATCATACGAGTAAAACTGACAGCAGCGCTCTGAAGGCCAGCAGGTGTCTCCTCCTGTTATTCCATTTTTCCTGTACTCGAGGAATGTTTCACTCTGTTCAGGAGTCACGGATGCTCTGTTCTGTTTACGCTTTTCTGGGTACGGACCGATGCCTCGCCGTGAGCACGTGCCGTTTATGCTGATCATAGAGGCATGCTGCATGCCTAAACCTGCAGGAAACTGCTGCTGACTTTCTCGTCTCATCAGGAACTTGAAGATCGGTTACTTCAGTCAGCACCACGTGGACCAGCTGGACCTGAACGTCTGCTCTGTGGAGCTGCTGCTCAACAGGTTCCCTGGTAACTATAGCAACAGCTGCATCAACAATAACAATACCGGCCGCTCCGTGACGATCTCTGAATGGCTGCTGTGTTTGCATCGCAGGTCGGACAGAGGAGGAGTACCGCCACCAGCTGGGAGGTTACGGTATCACCGGAGAGCTGGCCACGAGGCCGGTGGCCAGCCTGTCAGGGGGACAGAAGAGCCGGGTGGCCTTCGCACAGATGACCATGCCATGGTAACTGCTGCCGCAGACCTAACCTGCAGGGTCAAGACTTCCTACATGGAGGGGGCGGAGCCCGCCTACTGGGCCATTTGAAATAGCCATCAAAAAATTTGCAGCCACAAAATTAGTTTTGACAGGTTTTGTGGAAGTTGAACATTGGATTAAAATAGGATTTATGATTAAAATATACTTATCTCCGTAACGACTCATCACACAGAAGAGAAATCTGCTCATATTTGGCTGATAAATCCCATTTTTAAATCAGTATCAGTCCCAAAATTCCTGCAGCTGTCGGGCTCTTATTCCAGATGTTTGAGTCTCCAGCTGCGCCGAACAGCTGGAGGAACAAGCAGCAGCAGCAGGAGATGTTCATGGAGGAGCATCGTAGCTACTTCCTGTTTTAGTGCCTGGTTGCAGCCTTCCATCACGCGGCACTACGCTGCCCCGGCAGCAGCCGCGCCCTCAGGTCGCCGCAGTCTGAAGGTTTCAGGGATGGTCAGACATCTTTTACATTATCTGCCGAGCAGCATTTTATTCACAGGATGTGAGTCATTATAAAAGAATCTCTTTAATAAAACATTTCATAGCATTAAAAACAGGCAGGCTCCACCTCTTCCATGGCTAGATTGATATAGCCCTTCCTGTGTTTACAGTGATGATGTCTTTGTTTCCTTCAGTCCAAACTTCTACATCCTGGATGAGCCGACCAATCACCTGGACATGGAGACCATTGAGGCTCTCGCTAAAGCTCTGAACAAATTCAAGGTGAGTGAGTGAGTGAGTGTGTGTGTGTGTGTGTGTGTGAGTGAGTGTGTGTGTGTGTGTATTCTCACCTGTGTGATGATGTGCTTCAGGGCGGGGTCATCCTGGTGTCTCATGACGAGCGTCTGATCCGGATGGTGTGTAAGGAGCTGTGGGTGTGCGAAGGCGGGAAAGTACGGCGCATCGACGGTGGATTTGATGAGTACCGGGACATCCTGCACGAGCAGTTCAAGAAGGAGGGTTACCTGTGAGGCTCCACCCACTGCTGACTGACCACACCCACCAGTCATATAACCACACCCCCTCCATTATGATACGTCGCAGCAGTCAATCGGCATCTAGAGTGGACCGGAGGACTTTTTCTTCTCTGAACAGTCTCACCTGCTCCTCAGGTGATCTGCTGTAAGCTGATCGGTTGTTTCTGGTCACGTGGTGAGGTCACAGTGAACTCTGCAGGAGGAGGGGTCATCAGGAGCGGCTCAGAGTTCATGAACCTGTCGTCTGTTTGTCGTCACATCACAGCTGATTGGTGTTTTGTATGGCGGAGCTTGTGTGGGTTTAAACGGCGCACTGCGTCAGACTGCCGTCACATTTACATCAGAGACAAACCAAATAAAAGCATCCCATCAGCCTGCCGCTTCTCTTCTTCAGCTTTCATTCAGCGCAGCCTCGGCTTTATTTCAGAAACACGGCGTTAACGCTGCGGAGCTGCAGCTCCTGTTTCCTGATCCAGGAACAGCTGTTGCAGCTGACACACAAAAAAAAATCATTAAAAATAAAAGTCAAACAAAGCAACAAATTATATTCAAACAGCTTTTATATGAGAGATCAGACACCCGCCCCCTGCTGGGAACTGTCCAGAATCCTTTACATTACTACGAGCTGCAGGTGGAGGGTACTCCAGTAAAGTGTGTGTGTGCATACAAATCTGATCGTCGTGGGGGTTTGGCCTCCACCCCTGTAGAGTTCAAACTGCAGGAACGGCCGCGGGTGTTCCCGCGCTGCTGCCTGACATTTGTGCTGTGCTGTGCTGAGACTGCATCTCCACCATCAAAGGAAACGCAGACACTGCGATCAGCGTTTGGCCACATTTGCTCCTGACTGTTGAGGAGAGCGAAGCTGGCTGCTACAACTCAGCCTTGGGTATCAGGGTGCTGAGCCTCACTCGCTGCCACATTAGGCCCTGATGAGTCTGCTGTCTGGGTTCTAGTTTGTGCTCTGAGGGTTGAGTCCAGACTCCATCACTGGAAAGCTCTGCTCAGCCTCAGAAAGGGGAGGGGGTCTCTGTAATCTGTGATCACTTGTATAAAACGTTGGAAAGTACGTTGCTGCAGCGCCACCTGGTTGATGGTGGAGGACATGCATGTCCACATAAGAACAGCTAAAACATAAAAAAATCTGCTGGTTATATTTCCCAGATATTTAAAATGATTCATTATTGATATTTTTCTCTCAGACGCAGTCGTGGATCTGTGGTTTCTGTAGGTGTTTTTATTTCAGCAGAGAAAAACTGAAGTCAGGCTGGAGCATGAAGCAGAGCCAGCACAGGCCTGCTGTCCTCGGTCCTCCTTCACAGGACTGGCAGTGCTGTGATCTGAGTGATCCGCGGCGTCTGAGTCACGTTCTAAGTTCCTAAGTGTCCTGCATCTGAGCACCTGTGCATCCAGGACACGGATAAGGATGAAGACTGCCTCGCGGGAGCTGCAGGACAGTTTGCTCATAAATATAAAAGTGACACCACTCCCCCCGGTCAAAGAGTATACAGCACATAGAGTTTGGTTCAGCTGAGTTCTACTTTTAGGTTTCACTTAGAAACTAAACTGCAGATTTTCAGCCAGTAAGTCTAATAAATACTCTAAACTTATTGAGTTTAGAGTATTTATTATAATATTACTTGATTAGTTCATTTATTTACAGGAGGCTGCTGTTCTGACTCACTAAGATGATCATAAAGTAAAGTTTAAAGCCTAATCTTAAAAACAGAGAGGGTGTCTGTGTCCTGAATCCAAACTTGCTACTTTTCCACCGCCGAGGTGCCGGTGCCGGTGCCGGTTCCACAGAAGAGTAAATGTCGCTCTCATGTTTATGGCTGGAGGTATTTATTAAAGTCAAAGGACTGACGCTGACTCAGAGCCACCTGTGAGCTTCTACTGAACCCTGAATGACATTCAGTAACTCCGACACGGCTCATTACTAAAACCAGACCGCACCTCTGGGCTGGAGGAAACTCATTTCAGCGCCTGTGTTCGTATTTGAGCTCCTCATCTGCTCCTCGAGCTGCTTCCTCTTCAGCGGCACCGACACCGAGCTTACGGGCAGCTGTCTGCCCCCTTCTGGCCTGGAGAGATCAGACTGCATCGCTCCTCTCTTCCGCTCCCATTAAACACAACCTGCACTGACCTGTGAACGTCATTTCAGCACAGAGGGCCTGCAGAGGAGGCGTGGCCAGAAGAACATCAGAGCCAGGCTGCAGTTTGTCTCAGAGCAGCTTCAGGAAGAACAGAGGAATCAGACAGAGCTGTTTGGCTGCAGTAACAGTTCAGTTCCTGAGACCTGGAGATAGTGTGACATCATCTGTGAAAGCTGAAGCTGAACCAGGAGTGAATCCTCAGCACATGGTCAGATCCACCAATGGCTGACCAGAGTTACCGTGGCAACCAAAGATGCTCTGTCCTGCTGCGGTTCATATCCTATCGCTGAGTTCAGGGCCTGTAACGTGGTGAGTCTCACCTGAGGCAGAGACGGCCAGTGGCTCTCAGAGGAGATGTTGTGGCAGAAAATGTGGGCGTGATGAATATGGCTGTAGCCTCCTTGATGGGCGGGCTCTGCAGCAGGGAACAGGAAGTGGGCAGAGTGATTGACAGCTGCCTGGGTGTAGTGTAGTAGGAGATGAAGGTGAGCCGGAGTCCCTGGATGCCTGAAGCCCCTGCTGCTGGGCCTCGGAGACCCCATCCATGGAGGAGGACAGATGATTGGCTGAACCAGCAGGTCTGTAAACACAGAGGATGAAAAGTGAGAACACATTCACCTTCTGTCCAACACAATGTACCCTGAAGAGGAAGTGATGTCACAGCCAGCCTCAGGTCAGGTGAAGATCAGCAGTCTGTGGAGAAACGGTTCAGTCAACACACTGGAAACATCACTGATGTCATAGATCCTCCACACAGATCTGTAGGAGTATCCAGATGTTCACAGCTAACAGCTGCTCCCTTCAGGGTCCTCTTAGAACCACCCACTGCTCTCCGTGTATCTGCACAGCAACTGGCTCCTCCCACCAACCTACAGGCTCTGAGCAGAAAGCAATGAAAGAATAAGGGGAACTGGAACCAAATCAAAGCTGCAGCTCCTCTTCTACCTGAGCAGGTGAGTCCAGGAACTTTGCCAGGTGAGCAGCTGTTTCTAGCTGAGCTTCTACAATCCATGAGAGCAGACTCACAGCCTCCACACTGGAGCCTCCACTTCTCCATAGACCACGAGCACAGAGAGAAAAGATGAGCAGCACCTGCGTGATGTGTAATTCCAGGTTCCGGATGAACTTGTTACATCCGCTCATTTCACATTATGTGATGTTCTGCGCATCGATCTCAGCAGGACTCCGTTCACAGTGACGGGAACCGTTCACGGTAAAGCGACACCTCCAAGCTGCCCTCAGGATACCAACCTTCAGCACGATCAGAGAATGTGAGTCCCTGCAGGGCTGCCACAGTCGCCTGTACAGCAGGAACTGTGACGTGACAGGTGACATCCAC
The DNA here is from genome assembly GCA_024447675.2 of Pterophyllum scalare. Classification (NCBI taxonomy): domain Eukaryota; kingdom Metazoa; phylum Chordata; class Actinopteri; order Cichliformes; family Cichlidae; genus Pterophyllum; species Pterophyllum scalare. The sequence goes on along the minus strand of JAMQGT020002935.1, from coordinate 38,094 downwards.
AGGTTTGTGCTCTGCAGGGTTCTTACTGGTTAGCCTGGAACACAGCCCCTTCCTCCTCAAATCAGGTTCCTGAACCCATTTGGAACTTTTTCCCAACAGCTGGTTCCTGCAGGGTTACCAAAAGGTGCTGTGACCTTTGACCTTTTTACCTTTAGTGGTGCAGGATTAAAACACTCAGACATGTGTTGTGTAGTTGTCCTCTCTGCTGCTGCTGGGACATCTGCATGTCAATATTTGAGCTGTGGTTAATCATCAGCCGCTCAGCAGGACCTCTGTCCTCCATCTTACCGCCAGAAGAACGCCAGACGTCGGACAGACATGCAGCCGTCCACAGCCGCGACTCTGAGCGTGAGCGCTCTGCTGATCTGCTCTGCACTCATCCAGTGTTCAGGTGAGACACACCCACGTCGTGTTTTTCACGCCTTGTGGCACAGCCTGAGTGTTTCCGTTAATTTGTCCACCCCCAGTGTTCTTGGATCAGCCGGCGGCTGGTCAGATCCTGCGCTCCTCCTCCAGGAGGCGTCGGGCCAACTCACACCTCCTGGAGGAGATGCTGCCTGGAAACCTGGAGCGGGAGTGTTATGAGGAGCGCTGCTCGCTGGAGGAGGCCACCGAGATCTTCCAAACGAAGGAGAAGACGGTACGAAGCCCGCCGTGGTCCACACTGATCCACACCGGTGCAGATGACAATCATATAACCGTATTTACATGTCTCTGAATCCGGCTCGACTTCAGGACTAACCCGGAGATGAGTGTGGGGTCTTTGTGACCCTTTGATAGGTTCGATTATCCACTGCGCCAAAACCAGCTGCGTTTCCCCAGCAGGAGCTGCATGGCTAAAATAGTTATATACTTTGGGTTAAAAACTCCACATTTGATTTAAGTTTTCACAGATTCTGATTCATCAGATTCTGCACGCTGATTGGTCAATTAAGGATTTAGGGCTGTCCCAGGTGGGCAGTGTAGCAGATGCAGGACTCTGGAGACCGACCGACCCTTAAACACAGCGTTGCTGCAGGCCCTGCACCATGAAGCAGGAGTTCCTCTGTCCAGGTAACTGCAGGGTAACAGGGGAAGCCCTGGGTTAACTTAACGAGCTGGTTACCAGCTTCAGTTTATCCTGAAGGCCGGGGTCAAAGGACCCAGATAGCAGAACGATACCCTGGGTATGCTGAACTCGCAGCACAGGGCGCTGCTCATTCGTGAAACACAAAGACGAGAAGAGGCATGTAGAACTGATCACAGAGCAGGGACAGGCTGGCAAAATCAAACAGGAAATGACTGAACACTACAGAAACACAGACCACAGAGGACACTGAGGGAAAACCACAAAACTCAAACTCCAAAAACTACAATAAACACTAAATAATAGAAACCGAAAGCCTCAAACCAAAGGCCCAGGATCCTGACAGGGACAGGATGTCCTCCTTTGACAGCAGACATTGGGAGCACAGGAAAATCCCAACAGAAGCTTCCACGTGTGCAGAACAAGCAGCTAAATATATTTTCTTACCTCTTTCATCCTGGACTTTCCCTGCTCGCTCCCCTCCAATCAGGAAGTTTGTCATAGCAGGAGTTCAGCTTAAGAAGAACTTCCTGGTGTTCAGACTCAGTGTAAACTATGTGCACACAATATGCAGAGCTTTGTGAGCCCTTCAGATTATACACACAAAGGCTTTAATGACCTGCACTGACATTCATCCATCATTTTCATCCACAACAACCATTGAGGTGGCATTCAGCGGTCAGAGCTGATTTCAGATCTGCAGTTATTAACTCTGGGTTTCTTTTCTCACAGATGGAGTTTTGGTACACGTACACACGTGAGTACATACACTGTTACACACCACATATACGTTTTGTCAGCTGCATCCCTCTGAGCACACAGATGATGTTCATGTTGTTCAGCCTTCTGCTGGGCTCAGAGCAATAACACAATTACAGGCCAGACCACATTCCATTTCCCCTTCCAGAGGTCCACCTTCAGTCCAGTCCGATCTGAAATCCGATCAAGTTTCTTCTACCTGATGACTCAGCTGAGTTTCTCACCTGTGTCTTAGATCTGAACCCCTGTCGGACCAACCCCTGTCTGAATGGAGGCATCTGCACTCTGGACCGAGGAGACTTCATGTGTCTTTGCCCTCCCCAGTACCAGGGCAAGATCTGTGACTCAGGTACACAAACACCCAAGAGTCAGGTACAATAACACCCAAGAGTCAGGTACACTTACACCAACAATTTTCTGAAACTTGTCTTGTAGTGGTGTTGGAGTGCCGCTATAGAAATGGTGGCTGTATGCAGTACTGCAGAGATCTGATAGGTGGCGCTGGAGTTCAGTGTGGCTGTGCTGACGGATACATCCTGGAGACTGATGGACAAAGCTGCTCCAAGACCGGTAACACTCCCAGAACCCATGTTACTACTACAACTACTGCACACAATACTGCTGTCAGTATTACTGTAAGTACCATAACGTACACAGGAATGAGCCCACCGGCTGTTACAATCTGAATAAACATGAGGAAATGTGTTTTTAATATGAATAATACTATATGGCAGCACACTGGTGAGCACTGCTGCCTCACAGCAAGAAGGTCCTGGGTTCGAATCCCCTGTCTGGCCTTTCTGTGTGGAGTTGGCATGTTCTCCCTGTGTCTGTGTGGGTTCCCCCCCCACAGTTAATCGGTTGCCGGTCTCTGTGTGTTTGCCCTGCCACAGATTGGCGACCTGTCCAGGTGTGCCCTGCCTTTTGCCCTGTGACAGCTTTTACTGGATCAGGTTATCTTTGTCTAATATTAAAATGTTTGATGACCTGAAACATGAAAGTGTGACAAATATGCAAAAAAGCTAAGAAGTCAGGAAGGAGCCAAATACTTCTCAGGGCACTGTACACCAGGTGTTCACCCTGGAATCACCTGTCTGAGGACAGGAAGTGAAGAACGCTTCAGACTGAAATCATGTGATCTCGGTCGACTTTCAGTATATTTCCTGTTCCTGTGCAGCGGAGTTCCCCTGTGGCCGTCAGCAGATGGAGGCTTTGTACCGAGGCCGCTCTCTGTTGAGCTCTGTCAGCATCACCGTGGAGACTGATGAGGCCATGTTGGATAACAACGTCACAGACAGCTGGCTCCCTGAGCTTAATACAACAGAGGAGGCAACGGAGGAGCCGGGGACAGCGAATGCATCATCTGGATGGAGAGGAGGGAACCTGACGGACCTCACGGGGGAGGCAGAAGGTGATGCCATAGCTCCTCGTATTGTGGGTGGACTCTTGGAGAAGCGAGGAGGGAGCCCCTGGCAGGTGTGGATGAGTCAGATTTTTAGCTGACCGGTTTCTCTTCTTCTCTCTGTTTCTTGGCATGTTGCCTCCTGCCAGCTGTGCGACACATGTTGAAGCCAGGCATTCAGATGTTCTGACATGAAGAAGTGGTGTTTGTGTGTTTGTGTGCAGGTTCTGATCCACAGGTCTGATGGCTTCGGTTTCTGTGGAGGAGCTCTGGTTTCTGATCGCTGGGTTGTTTCTGCCGCTCACTGCTTTGAAGAGCCAGCGGACCACGTTACAATAGGTGAGAGTCCACGGTGCACCTCAGCGTGTTAGTCATCACCCCCTGCAGAGTCAGCAGGGGGTGTCTGAGGCTCCTGCACAGTCTCATCATTTCGATGCAGCTTCCTGTGCCTCAGCTGCAGAAATTAAACTGACGAAGAAGAAATGCAAGCAGAATGCTAACCACACCGGTCCAGTTGTTTGACAGGCTGATCACACATCTGTATCATCTTTTTCTTAAAGCGCTAACCTGTTAAACTGTGACACAGGTGTGCCCCCTGCAGGCTGCAGCAGAAACAGCAGGCTGCTGAAAGTCACATTTAAAAAAACTTTATTGGCTCTGTTCATGCTGCACTCTGACACCCTCTGTGGGGCAGCAGGAATGTGCATGTGTGAGCTCTGTTTATTGTACTTCATCTACTTCTACTGACTCTTTTCTATTTATTTCTACTTTCCTGTACTTGTGCTCAGATGCTCATGTTACAGCTTTGCTCTGTTTTCTGACTTTCCCTGCGTGCTGTTTGTAGGGGACTATGACAAGCAGCGTCCTGATCCAGGGGAGCAGCAAATAAAGATCCAGAAGGTCATTGTTCATCCTCACTTCCATGAATTCACCTTCGACAGTGACCTCGCCCTGCTCTATCTGGCCCGGCCTGCTCTGAGAGGCCCCACTGCAGTTCCCGCCTGCCTGCCTGACACCCACCTTGCCAAATACCTGCTGAAGGTAATTTTATTTGAAACGCTGAGCAGCTGCAGCTGAATCAGCCTGTGTGTCTGATGCCGACTATGTGCTCAGGAGGATAACCACGGGGTGGTGACGGGCTGGGGAGCCACTAAGTACCTGGGCCACTCCTCAAGGTTTCTGAGGAAGGTGACGCTCCCGGTGGTCAGCTACAAGGACTGCATCAGCACCACTGAACAGGTGAGTCTGGCTCTAACCCTGCAGTAAATCTGCTCAAATCAGGGTAGAAAAGTAACTTCGAAATTTAGAGTTGTTTTCTCTAAATTTCGGGAAAATAACCCTGAATTTCCAGTTAATAAGTCAAAATTTCGACTTAGCGCAGCCAATCAGGAAGCTCTGTGATCCGTAGATCATTTCCTTGTTAACCAGAAGCAGGAAGCTGAAGGTATCAGCTGTCCAACAGATTGACATGAAAACATTGATTCCTTACCTTTTATGCAGCTGTGACGTTGACGGTCAAAAACATGCTGACAATTTTTTCACGTCTGCTAGAAACTGCTAGCTCACTGATACTGTCGCTGCCCCATTTTGAGTGTGCATGTGCTGGCAGCATCTGCTTCCAGGTAACAAGGAAATGACCTCTTTCTTGGAGCTTCCTGATTGGTAGCACTAAGCCGGAATTTTGAGTTATTAACACAAAAATTTGAGATATGCAACTCAAAATTTCGACTTAACTATTTTTTAGTGGTAGAAACAAACTTCCATAGAAAAGTGTGTCTGTCTCAGTACACATTTATTTTGTGAAGTGGTGCTTGAACCTTTTGCTAAGTTCAAATAAAGATTTTGGGTTTTTTTTAAATATTTTTGATATTTTCTTTATATTATTCTTACTTATATTAAGTTTTTTAACTACTTGAATGTCATAACTATTACATTGGCAGCACTGGGACCTGAGAACAGGATTTCATTCCACTGCATGCAGATGTGATGTGAATGACAATAAAGAATCCTTGAATTTGAGATGAAACGTATCAAAAGCAGACTGCAGCTTTGCGGGTGTAAAAATCAAAACAGGTCCAAGAACAGATTCCTGTGGAACACCTGTAAACTCAGGATCTGCTGTCTGAGCTCTACTGTTCACATAAACCAGCTGATACTGTGATCTGCTGACTTAAATGATATCATTTATGACCAAACCTGACGCCCCGCCCTCTCCCACGTGTCCTGCAGGTAATCACGGACAACATGTTCTGTGCAGGTTACCTGGAGGCCAGCAAGGACGCCTGCAGCGGAGACAGTGGGGGGCCATTTGTAGTAAACTACAGGGGGACCTGGTTTCTGACCGGAGTCGTCAGCTGGGGAGAGAAATGCGCCGCCGAGGGGAAGTATGGCGTCTACACCCGACTCGGCAACTTCCTCAACTGGATCCGGGACACCATGGAGAGACGGGACCTGAACGGCACAGAGAGCCAGTAAAGCCGGGGAGCTGAGCATGCCCAGTTTCAAGGCTCTGTTTATGGGACTGGACAGACAAAGTGCCGCAGAGGATTATGGGAAACACAAACCTCATACCTGTGAGCTGCTGCCCAAAACGGACTCTGAACTGAGTGATCCACCGAGTCTACTTGACTGCTGCCGCAATAAACACAATAAAATGATCCATCCGCAGTAAAAATACAGTGAGTACACATAGTGAGTACTTTAATACTTACAGTTATAGGCCTAGAGGATGCATAATCCCAATTTTTAACAAATGCTCCCTGTAGAGAATTTAGGAAGACCATCGCCTAATTTTGTATTTTCTGTCCATTTTAAATTGGAGCAAAAAAAAGAAGCAAAATTCACCAAATAAATGAAGCACATAAATCATTGTGTTTGTTCTGCTGCAAGCCTGCCCTCCTGTTTACATTCCTTCAGTTTATTTCAGGTTAAAGTTTAATATGCTTTAATACATAGACTGTATACGTGAGACGGACAGTCGCGGTGACATCACATTTTAAAGAGTGAAGATGATGGATCTAACTGAGAAAGAGAGGCGATGCTGCACACTCAAAAGGTTTTTTTTTTATCATCCCTCTGATGGGACCACAAAGCCATGTTTTATTCAGTAAGAACTGAAACCAGCGATTGAGACCACAAACTCGTCAGTTTACTGAGGTCAGAGGTCAGGGGAGAAGGAGGCTCATTTAATCATAGACTTCTACACAATGAGACCAGAGGAGTCACCCCCTGCTGGACAGAATGCAGTTTAAGGTGCTTCAGCATCTGAGGCAACGATCACCGGTCTATGGTGACTCGAATGTTTTCGGTCTCATCACATCAACATACAGATCTCAGACATAACTTGGTGATTTCAGTTCTTTAATAAGAGCCTCTGTGTGATCCATACAGTGTTGAGTATAAAATGTAACAGCAACGAAACAACTTAAAAACAATGCAACTTATTATATAGGATCACACAGTAACATTAGGAGTGTGTTAAGCATGTCATGCATTAAAAACAGGCCTCTCAGTAATTCTGAGGTTTACATACAAACTGAAAACAAGAAGCTTTCCTTCTGCTCGTTGTTCTCTCTGTGAGATGTAAACTTCATGCAGTGAATATTTCTGCTGTGCTTTGATCCCGCAGCAGTTTGTTCCACTTGTTCCATTTAACAGGTTACCGTCAGTCTCTGGACCATTGTGTGAAAAACCTCACGGGGTTTACAGAATTCTCAGTCTAGTCACATCACGCGGAATAAAAAATAGTTGGTCCACTGAATGATAATTCACTTAGGACCACCACTGTAAGAAGAAGCTTGTTATTTCCATCTGTTTGTATCTGGTGGTATATGATATGATATTAAGGCAGATACAGCATGAAAATGGGAGCAGGGGTGGAGGTGGGTTGCAAAGTAGCTTGCAGGTTGGAAGGCTGAAGCAGCTTTCATCGCACTTCCTTGAAGAAGGTGGGATTTAAGTTAAATTGTATTTTTTTATTTTTTATGGAAGATTTGTTCCTCCAGGTGTTTTAAAAAGCCTTAAACACCATCATGACAGACAGGACACATCACCACCAGGGGGCAGCATGAAGGTGACTCTGTATCCACACCACATATTTAGCCACTCGGGTGTAGACTCCATATACTCTTCGACTTCCACATTCCTCCGGTCCGCCCCAGGACACCAACCCAAACACCACCCACCTCTGGCTGACCTCTTCCTCCATCACAAATGCACCCCCGCTGTCCCCCAGGCAGGTGTCCTGCCCCCCCTCAAAGAAGCCAGCACAGAACATGTTGTCGGTGATGTTGTAGCTGACAGACCGCGACGCATAGCTCGCCTCACACTCAACCTGGGAGACCACCGGCAGCTTCACATACTGCAGGAGGTCAGAGGTCATGCCGAGGTCAGTGGTTGATGCAGGGTCAGAGGTCAGTGTGGGCAAGGGAGAGGAAGAAGTAGAAGCATTGGGGTTGGAGATTCCCCAACCAGCAACTACACCCAGAGTGTTGGGGAGAGGTGCAGGGGGGTCATCCTGGGGTAAAGAGAGAAGTCAGAGGTCAACCAGCAGGCAGGTCAGGAAAACATTTACATCATTATTTTGGTCCTCACTGTCCTCACATAGAAGCCGTCCTTCCTAAAAATGTTCTCCCTCCCTGACAGATCTGCTCCCACTGCTCTAGTGGTTGTGACATCACCAATAAAAAAACAAAAAAACAAACTAGTTTCAAAGATGTTGGAAATCTTTGTGACGCAAATACGAACAATGTCATTTAAAGCCGAAATATTAGAAAACAGTCCAAATTCAGCATATGTGTGGATCCACACTGTAATGGTTTACACATTCGCTTAACATGAACAATCTCCAGTTAGATCCTGGAGCTCTGGAGGACAAATATGTGGCAACTGGTGGTTCCATAGCAGTGATGTTCTTTTCTATGCAGATGACCCCAAACTGTACAGCCATGTAAAGCCCACTGAACTTAGTGTTTTTAAAAATGTTCCTGTAGCTGTAGAGAGAGAAAAAGAATCTCAATAAGAAAATTTTACAACAACCAATCATATGCATTCAGTATACGTATCCACCAATCCACTTAATCATGTGACTGCACAGAAAAAAAAATTTAGAGAAAAAATTTAAAGCACTCAAACATCTACATCCAGCTCCAGCTGGTGCTCCATTGGTGGATAAATGTACTCAATGAAGACAATTGGCTGCTTTAAATGTTTCCTGTTCTTCTGATTCTTTTTCTCTTGACTCAAACATGGATGTCATTTAACGTGCTGTCTGCGATATAGCTCTTGATGACCCTGAAGAAGGCCACAGGCCGAAGCATGTCGGTCAAGTAATAAAGCTGTGCTTTATACTACAAGGGCCGCTGGAGCATCAACCTCTTTAGGAAATTCATTCATGAAGGTCCCAGCACAGCATTCAGTCAGGCTGAAGTCTGGACTCTGACTGGGCTGTTCCAGCACCTTGATTTCATTTTTTTGGCCGTTGTGTTGCATATTTGCTGCTGTGCCTGGGATCATCGTCCTGTTCATGACCCAGTTTGGTCCAAGCTTCTGCTGTAGGGCAGATGGCCTCACATGTGACTCTAGAAAACTTTGGTATACAGAGGAGTTCATGGTCCACTCAGTGACGCCAAAGAGCCCAAATCATTAGGCGTTCCCATGACAAGCCAAAGTAGTAGTCTCAACAGCATTGCCTGGGTCTGCTCCAGGAATCCCTCCCGGTAGGACACCAAAATACCTCACCTACGAGGTGTCTAGGAGGCATTCTGGTTAGATGCCTGAACCACCCCGGCTGACTCCTTTCAATGTGGAGAAGCAGCTCTACACTGAGTCCCTCCTGAATTACCAAACTCCTCACTCTGGATCTAAGGCTGACCACAGCCACCCTTCAGAGGAAGCTCATTTCCAACGCTTGGATCTGCGATCTCATTCTGTCTGTCACTTCTGCCATCAGTGAAGGAGGGAATGTAGACTGAGCATGCTCAGCTGTCTTCACCACAACAGACCAGTGCAGCGTCCACATTTCTGTGCCGGCTGATGATTTTTATGATGTCCTGAGACATAAAACCTCAGAATGGACTATGCCAAGCATACTCACCGACATGGAAACTAAGTCCTGTAAAGGTGAGGAGACCTGTGCTGTCTGGATCCTCCAACTTCCTGTCTGAAGATCTCAAGAAAGCCAACTCAATGTAATCTTTGAGATCTCTTCACTTTCATCATTGAGCTTTCTTATGTGATTAGATCTGAAGTCATTATATTTATTTTTATTGTTGGTTTTTCATAAAGCTAATTTTGATTATTATTAAATATTTGTACTCAATGACACAGTCTTTACTTTCTCAAAATTTCATTTCCTTCAGTCTCACTTTCTCTACGTTAGAAAATGTGTGGACACAGAGAACGTGGGAACCTCAGGAACCCTCTCCGTTTGACCCGTCTTTAGACGTCTGCTTTGGGAGGATCACACGGCTTTGTTAGTGTCAGCTGGAGCTGTTTTCCCACCTGTCCGTGAGGTGGTGGGAGACAAACTGGACGGATGAGCTGGTTAAACTCCACCCGCTCGCTTAGCCTCAGCAGGGCGATGTCATTGTTGTAGTTGTTGGGTTGGAAGTCCGGGTGGAGAAAGATCTGGTCCACTGAGCGGTTGGTGGCCTGACGTTTGTCTCTGGCATCATGGAAACCAAGGAAGACCTGAAGGATGAAAAGAGATGATCACTTCCTGTTAATCCATGAAGATCCACAAAGTTGTGAGGAAGAAACAATCTGTTCTTCCAAAGCGCTGCTAAAGAAAAGCCGTGACAGTAAAGAACCTTGACGTGGTCAGCGGCCACAGGGACGACGCTGGTGTCTCTCCTCAGGGACCTCAGGACGTGGGCCGCCGTGAGGACCCAGGACTCAGACAGCAGGGCCCCAGAGCCGAACCAGCGGTCCTCGGGGACCCTGGATAGGTCCTCCACACTGAGCAGAACCTGCCAGGGGAAGAAGCCCGGCTGAGCACTCCGACCACCCACGATCCGCTTTGCCTGAGGGGGAGAGGTCGGGAAGGACGGCCGCAGGCTGGAGGAGACACGGACAGGCATCAGACAGGCAGGTGAAGAGAAAGACAAGTGGAGAGACAGACGAGCAGTTACCTGGCAGACAGCTGGGAAGCGTAGTTTTTCCTTCAGAATCAATCCAGTCTCCTCATTCGGACCACAGCTGTATGAAGCTGCAAGCACAGTGATACAGCTGTGAGGACGGCCTGTTGGTCATTAAAAGCTCCACCTTAATAATCACTATGAGCCAGTTCTTTCATTATTTTCAGTGATGGGCATAACGCAGCCCTTCAGGTTCATTTTTCTCTCAGCACGTTAACGATCAGAAAACAATAAAACACATTAGAAACAAAGTCCACCTGAGTAGAATCACATTTCAGAGAATAAACAGGCTCTGTGAACAGGAGGAGGCTCCTCTTACTGTTCAGCTGTACGCCGCCGTCCCTGCACACATATCCAACAGTTGCTCCGAACAGCGTGCTGTTATCATGGTTACCAAATACCACGTCAGCCATGTCGACCATCTTTGGACTCCCACAATCCACCACTGTGACAGATGGGACAAAAACATCAATCAGCTTTCAGTCTGAGCAGAAAGGAGGCAGACAATCAGACCCAGAACCAGATCCTAAACCAGAACCAGACCAGACCCAGGATGGACGGGAAGTGCTCATTTACATCAACAGATGAAACCGTGAGTTTCTGTTGGGGGGTTGAGATGTTTCATTTATTTTTACACCGTGAGTTGCCTTAAGTGTCAGAGAAACTCCAACAGCTCGATATGGGCAGCAAGCTCCGGAGATCCTTTTAAAGAGGACATGCTGCATATGCAGTGAGTTAGGCTGTCAGTTTGTCCTGAAGGTGGCATCACAAAACACATCAATATGAAGAGTGCAAGACGTGGGTGCACATAACTGAAGTCCATGTGGTCTTAAGCAGCATAACACAGACACTGTGTGAACTAACAGACTGCTGCACATCTGCATGTGGGATCCAGAGGATCCAAAGAGAGGCGACTGTTTGCTGTAACTAATGTTCAGGTATAGAATTTATAAATGCAACGATTCACTGAAGGGCTCACAGACACGACTGCAGCTTCTGGTTTCATGTGTTTTATTGGAAAATAACTTTGAGGCAAACACATTAACACTGTTTGCTTCTGCAGTATCTTTATCAGCCAATCAAACTTGCTTGCTCAGTAATGTAGGCTGTGGTTGGTCAGGATGCTGGACAGAGATCTTGGCTTCATCCTGGAATCTGTTCCTACAGAGAGAAGAGAGCCAAAGGAAAAGTCTGTGAGTACAGACCTGAACCTGGCAGGTTTTTACCTGCACACTCAGTTACCTGTCAGCCCTCGTCCTGCAGGAGGATGCCATCTGTACCTTCCTAACACAGCACAGCAGGACTGATGTTTAATCAAAGCCTCAGTTAGTGTGAAACTGTGAACTCATGACTCTGCTGACACACCAAATCCCACTAAAATGACTTCATACACTGTGTTTGCATCTAAAACTGCCCAGTGATGGTTCAGGTTTCATACAACTAAACAACCATAAGCCTGTGAGGCTGAGAAATGAAGCCAGTGTGGAATCACCAACACCTGCAGTTCCTCTGGTGTCCAGCAGAGGCGCCACGGTGAGTCAGTCCCCATAGACTCCCATGTTAAATCTTTCCATGTTTACAGCCTGATACTGAAACTGCTGTACAGGGGGAAGAGCGTTTCTGTAACTCACCTGTTTGCATATTAGGGGCGTGGCCTCTCTGACTGACAGTGGATGGTGACACAGGTGACTAACTGCTAGCTGTCTGCTAGCTTCACCTCAGCTAACTGTTGACCTTGAACTGGACCTCTGGACTGTGTTTGCACTGTTAGAGCCTTTTTAATGATCTGACCAATAATATGACTGCTGTACCTTCATTGGTCTAACAGACCGCCCCAAGAAGGCGGAGCTCCAGTTTGTTGAGTGAGATTCCAGTTAGCACTGATCTCTGTGATGCAGTTAGCATTAGCTGAGAGCCTCCACCCTCTCTTCCAGTTATGGTCACATGTGAAGGTTTTAAAACAAACCAGCAGGTGACACGTGTCACGGTTTTATACGCTCAGCTTTTATCATCGTGGTTCCTTCTAAACCTGAACCTGGCATTCAGACTCTGGGAAAAAGAGTTTCATCATAAATTGCCCCTCTGGGGATGAATAAAGTTTTTCTGAATCCTGAATCACCCTGATTTTAGCAGGTTTACAGGAAATGAATCAGTCACATTAACTGTAGTCACAGGAGGATCATTCCACACACAGAAGAATGTGGTCTGATCCACATTTCATCACAGAACATACCCACAGGGCCTGGGCGAGATTAATAAACCTGATCAGGAAACACTGATGCTAACCAGACTAAATCCTGTTCTATACTCAGTGAAACACAAACACTGTTGAGAGGTCAAAGGTCGTGCAGTCTTACTTTGGCACAGAGGAGGACGGCTGCTCCACGATCCGTCAGCCTGACAGTCGATTTGATAATGATCCAGATATTCCCCGTCCTGAAGCAGAGACAGCCGAGAGGAGACTCAGAAACACGCTGAAAGCACTCCACTGTACTTCTGTGTTCAGGCCTCTTTATTGGTTTTATACGCGGCATCATTTTCCTCACTTCGCTGCTGACATCACACAGGTGTCTACCTTTGAATCATGAGCACTGAAACCTGCACAGCTTCATGGTCATGTTCTCCAGGAGGGGAGATGCTGTCTCAGATCGAGTGATCTGATTATCATTCAGACACAAACATCACAGCAGCTTCAACTGACCAGGTTCACTCTGAGGTACACGGGTATAACCCCGCCCACACCGTGGGACCCAAACAGGAAGCTCAGAGCACATTTTAGGATTGTTTTTGTGAAGCTGTGCGACGTCAGACCACCGAGGAGGACGTCACCCCGCCATAGAAAGAAATAAGGTTGATATATTTTTATGGCTCACTTGTTCAGGTAAACAGATGTGAGGGGGATGTTTTCTCTGGATTTCAGATTTAAACTGTTCGTATGATTTGAGATAAACTAAATATGATTTTTAATCCCGGCCTGAGGCTGTTACATTTAACACTCACATCTAGTGACCTGGAGATGTGTCCTCCTGCATCGAGGCTTCGAAGCGTGTCGAGTAGTTGAGGGAGATTTTAGTGAAGCGCGGACCTGTTGGTGACGTTCAAAGCCTCGTGAGCCGGCCGTACCACAGGAAACAGTTTGTCATGCGATTTAAAATATAAGGAGCAGGGAAACGCAATGGACCCCCCCCCACACACCACACACACAGAGTACCTCAGCTTCATCTGTGCCCTGTGAAAGGTTATTTTCTAAATCATCTAAAAATAAAAGAAACCACCTGAAGCCCAGCAGGAAGAGCTGTTATTTTTAAATTAAATTAAATGTCCTTGGGACATAAGCACAGTTACAAACCAAGTCAAACAATCACATATCATAAACCGCTCCCCAATTTGTTTCTTCTTTCCCCTTTGACCCCACATTGTGTCATAATAATTTACTGTCCACTTGATGGCGCAGTAGACCAAATGAAGCACCACGAAGCTTCGGCCCATCAGTTCACCAACTGAATGGAAAGCCTCAGTGCTTCGTGAAACTTCATCTCACCATCGCTACTCACACTGGCGTTTTTGCACACAGTGATGTCATCACTGCTGACCTGCTGCTCCTCCAGCTGATCTTTGATTACTGACCTCATCCTTTCCTGTTTCTCAGATCCTTTAATGAACAGGTGATTTTCTTAAAGCAGAGCGCCTCACATTCAGGAGCAGACTGCAGGAAACCGAGCGCGGACTCAACTACACGTGTTTGGTCATGTGATCAATGACCAGTACGTTGGCCTGCTCCAGAGTTTTTGAAACCAGCTAAAAATCACATGATATGATTCGACTGAACGCACAGCGGTGAATCACTGGGATGTGACAGGACTTCTGCAGGAAGCTAGCATGAGAGTCCCCATTACCTTCAGCAGTCGGTATCCAGGCTCACAGGTGAACAGGATGTGATCTTTAAAGGAGTATTCTGATTGGATGGGGTTCATCAAGGCATTGGGTGGAGTCTCAGGGACTTGACACTGACTTCCTGTTAGGAAAAATAAAAGCATTTACTCACAGCTGTATGTCTTTCTGTAGCACCTGGACATTTACTCACCTGTAGCCGTGTAGGTGAGCCTCCAGCCGAGGTTTTCTCCAGAGTTATCGCTGTGGAAGACGACCGTGGCGACGCTGCTGTTGGTCTGGATGACTCCCGGAGAGCGACTGCCGCAGAACGGACCGAACTCAGCTCTTCCTGCTCTAATCTGACAGGGAAACGGCTGATTAACGGCTGAAACACATCACCCGAGTGTGTGCATGTGTGTCTTTCTCCACCTTAATGTAGTCGTAGGGGCAGCTGACATCAGGGTGATCCTCCACATCAAAGCGGGGGTCAAACTGGAGGCGGAGGCTGAAGCCCTCCTCCACCTCAATACGGTATGAGCACTCGGAGCTCTTTGGGTACGGAGCAGGGAAATCAAGGCTGCTCAGAACACCGGAGCGTTCCCTGAACACATCAGTGCTGCACTCCACTGAAAACACACACACACACACACACACAAACTGTAAATGGGTGGCACATTTCCACTTCCTATCCTCTGTGCCAGCAGCTGTGCATTCTGGTCACATGACCTTTTGAGAACTTGTGCTTCACTCAGAGGTGTGTGTGCAGCATAACCCACAACCTCAAAAACATGGACATACAGTCTAGTAGGAATGGGGTCTAAGACATGTTGATGTTTTGGAGGACATAACTATTGAAGTTAACTCAGAACGATCAATCAGACAGAGTCTAAGCAAATACCAGCAGTGCTGAAAGCAGCCGAACATGGAGATAAGTCTTTGAGATGGTTATGAAGAGTTGGCTAAGAGCTAAGCTAAGAGCTACACATGGGTGTCAAACTCAATCACAGGATGGGGTAAAACTGCAAACACAGTCCAAGTCGTGAGCCAAACAGGATTAATAATTACTGAACATCTAAACATGAAAATATTTTAAAATAACAGACGAGAAAACAAGAACATGTAAAGCTGATGAAAATGTGCAAATTTCTTTTCTGATGTGATATCAGCAAAAAGTCCAGAAACCAGAAACACCAAGCTGTTTATTTTCTCCCTTTTCCATTTCTTTCTTACTGACAGACTTCCTCAGGCAGCTCATCTCACCTCTGTGATGAAATTCAGATTCAGAAGCAGTTTCCTCCAGAAAGACTGAACCTGCCGGTGATTTAAACCTTTGTCTCTTATGCAGTTCACTCTCTGTGTTTCGGTGCGTATGGCGAGTTGTGTCTTCAAGACTCTGCTGCGCAGCGTTTCCTGCTGTGTGACGCACTGTCAGCTCACCTGTGCAGGTCTCCCTCTGCATCTTCTCCTGTATCTGTCCCACCAATCCGCTCTTTTCCCCGCACAGCGCAGGCCAGGGGATGCACGCTTTACCTCCGATGTCAGCAAACAGGTCCTCTGCCTCCCACCTGTTTTCAAAGTTCTCTTTTCGTTTGGTCATTTTTGGGGGTCAGGCTACTGTAAAAAGCACTGACCAATGGTTTTATCTGCTGACCACTGATCAATGGGTCATTGGCAACATGGGAAAACGGGTTAGTGCACAGGTCTTGACCTGCATGGCAACTGTTGCAGTGCATGGTGGGATTTGAAGAATAAGTGGTACGAGAGCTGTTTACTGGCAGGCTATTAATCATAGCCATAAGAAATGATCTCACGGGCCATATCCAGTCACAGGTCAGAGTTCAGAGGCCTAACATACATAAAAAGAGGACTGGACTGAAAATGAGTGAAAAGCAGCCGATGTCAAAGGAAGAACTTTGAAAGCTGGAGAAATGTTGCTCAACAGCACTTTAAAAATGACGGGAAAGTCTGAGTGCTCTGAAGCAAAATATTAAAAAATGGGGGGGGGGAGCTCAAGACTTTTGCACAGCACTGATGTCTGATTTCAGTTGGTCCTGTTTGATTGGTTTCTGTGACCTGCAGTAGTTTGACATCAAGATGTGCTGGTGATCAGAGAGAGCTGAAATAAGAAGGCTGTTCCTGACAGAGGTCAGCACTCTCCAACAAACCCTCAGACACACATCGGTGTGTGTGTGTGTGTGTGTGTGGTGGTGCTGGTGGTGGTGGGTGGGGTTAGTATGAGCCTCCTCCACACAGAAACATGCAAATATTTACCACCAATCAGCCACCACTATCAGTCACAGCAAGGTCACAGTCCACAGGGTGAACTCTGTCAGTGCACTGACACCCCGCATTCCCAGATCTGAACCCTGAACCCGAGTCACAAACTCTCTGCTGATTAGCTGCTACACAGCAGGAGGGGTCGAGGTTATTACAGACAAGTGAACACTGAATAACAGAGATAACTGAGAGGCTCCGCGAGGACAGAGGAAATTCAGACCGAGGCGTGGACGGACGAACGCGTCACTGAGACGAAGGTTCATGTCTGCACCCGTTTTAGTCGCACTGAAGCAGGTTTCTGAAAGCTGCTTTTGGCCCACAGGTCAGCTGCTGTTGAAGAACCTCGTAAACTACCCATCATGCAGTGCTTCCCAGCTGACCCTCCTCACAATCAGAACTCAGGTCCCGTGGGGGTGTGGGAGAGTGGCCTCTGGGTGCAGGTCAATAACATGTTATCATGGCTGCAGCAATCAGCGCTGGAGCCTCTGTTATTCAGTCTGTACTTTAACGATGTACACAGTCACTTTCATGCAGCAGCTGTTAAGCTAGACTAATGTGTTATTCATACTCATTATGAAGTGCAAAGAAAGTCCTTTCCAAATATTTACGTTGATAATAAAAACATAAAGAATGTAAATACAGTTAAAAACAAACCCGTTAGCTTAGCTCATGGCTTCTCAAAGCAAATCACGATGATTAACTCATTTAGGGGTCTCTTTCTATGAGTCAAAACTGTGGGTTTGCCCCGCCCACACCTGCCCACTGTGGGCCCATACAGTATGGCTGCTGGAACACTGTTTATCATAAGAAGATAACACACAGGGAAATGTGACTGTTGAGAAGATGAAACCACAGAACATGTTTTATTACAGGCTGAGTCAAAACCTCAGTGATGTGGATCTTTGTAGTTTTATGACTGAATGGAGTTCATATAAAGGGTTTACAATGACTAGCGTGGCCTCAGGGGCTACCAGAGGCCCTCACAGGAGACTAGAGTCCCTCAGAGGTCCTTGGAGACCGGAACACCATTATGTGGATCAGCTGGGGAATGTTTGAAGACATCATCGTGCTCACCTCTGCAGGTACGGTTGTCGGAGTGCAGCAGGTAACCATAGCGACAGGAGCAGTAGTATCCTCCAATGTAGTTGTGGCAGAAATGATCGCACAACAGGTTCTCGTCACTCTGCTTGCTGCACTCGTCTACATCTGCAGAGGCGGAGTCAGAGGACAGTCAGAGGTGACAGGAAATGGGCACCAGGTGAAAAAACATACAAGGTGAGCACAACTCTGTGTCATCTCTTCATGTAACCTCTTTAAACGTGCACCTGGAAGGTTTTGATATGATCACTTATTAATAGACAAACCCTGGAATCCTGCAACATTCACACACTAAACAAGTCAGTGTGTGCTCTGCATGGAGCCCTGAAGGAAATGTATGAATGGAGGCAGCTCACAAGCCCCTCCCACAGCTGAAGGTCAGAGCTTGTGGTCAGACTAAGGGAAGCATGTATAGTGTAAATAGAACTGGTCCTAGCACAGAACCCCGTGGAACTCCGTTATGACTCTGGTTCTTACCCACAGCGCTGTAGTGAGCCATGAATCCGGAGAACCTCTCCTCATTGGAGAAGTCGGAGGAGAAAAGGAGGCTGAGGGAGTTTCTGGGGGAGGTGATGACCTGCTGAGCTGGCACTGCCTCCGTGTCCGTCTCCTCCTTCCCACAGAACAATGCCAGCACTTCCCCCTCAGCCTCCATCTGCAGACAAAGAAATGGGAATACATTAATTTGAACTTTTCCTGATGGACAGAGACTGTGTGACATCACTGCAGCCATAGGAACACACACACACACACACACACACACACACACACACCAGAGGTGGGAAGTCACGAGGTACAAATACTTTGTTATTATAGTTACGTAAAGTATCTGTACTTTACTTGAGTATTTATTTTTCTGACAACTTTTTACTTTTACTCCATCTTTACACAAATATACAGGGGTTGGACAATGAAACTGGAACACCTGTCATTTTAGTGTGGGAGGTTTCATGGCTAAATTGGACCAGCCTGGTGGCCAATCTTCATTAATTGCACATTGCACCAGTAAGAGCAGAGTGTGAAGGTTCAATTAGCAGGGTAAGAGCACAGTTTGGCTCAAAATATTGCAATGCACACAACATTATGGGTGACATACCAGAGTTCAAAAGAGGACAAATTGTTGGTGCACGTCTTGCTGGCGCATCTGTGACCAAGACAGCAAGTCTTTGTGATGTATCAAGAGCCACAGTGTCCAGGGTAATGTCAGCATACCACCAAGAAGGACCAACCACATCCAACAGGATTAACTGTGGACGCAAGAGGAAGCTGTCTGAAAGGGATGTTGGGGTGCTAACCCGGATTGTATCCTAAAAACATCAAACCATGGCTGCCCAAATCACGGCAGAATTAAATGTGCACCTCAACTCTCCTGTTTCCACCAAAACTGTCCGTCGGGAGCTCCACAGGGTCAATATACACGGCCGGGCTGCTATAGCCAAACCTTTGGTCACTCGTGCCAATGCCAAACGTCGGTTTCAATGGTGCAAGGAGTGCAAATCTTGGGCTGTGGACAATGTGAAACATGTATTGTTCTCTGATGAGTCCACCTTTACTGTTTTCCCCACATCCGGGAGAGTTAGTGAAGTTCAACATCTCCCATGGCCTGCACAGTCACCAGATCTAAATATTATTGAGCTACTTTGGGGTGTTTTGGAGGAGCGAGTCAGGAAACGTTTTCCTCCACCAGCATCACGTCGTGACCCGGCCACTATCCTGCAAGAAGAATGGCTTAAAATCCCTCTGACCACTGTGCAGGACTTGTATATGTCATTACCAAGATGAACTGATGCTGTATTGGCCGCAAAAGGAGGCCCTACACCATACTAATAAATTATTGTGGTCTAAAACCAGGTGTTTCAGTTTCATTGTTCAACCCCTGTATTCAATTCAATTCAATTCAATTTTATTTATATAGCGCCAAATCACAACAAACAGTCGCCTCAAGGCGCTTTGTATTGTGGGTAAAGACCCTACAATAACACAGAGAAAACCCAACAGTCAAAACGACCCCCTATGAGCAAGCACTTGGCGACGGTGGGAAGGAAAAACTCCCTTTTAACAGGAAGAAACCTCCAGCAGAACCAGGCTCAGGGAGGGGCAGTCATCTGCTGCGACCGGTTGGGGCTGAGTGGAGAGAGACAGGACGAAAAGACATGCTGTGGAAGAGAGCCAGAGATTAATAATAATGATTAAGTACAGAGTGAAGTATAAACAAGTAAATAAAGGTGAATGAGAAGAAACAGTGCATTATGGGACCCCCCTCAGCAGCCTAGGCCTATAGCAGCATAACTAAGGGGTGGTTCAGGGTCGTCTGATCCAGCCCTAACTATAAGCTTGATCATAAAGGAAAGTTTTAAGCCTAATTTTGAAAATAGAGAGGGTGTCTGTCTCCCGAATCCAAGCTGGGAGCTGGTTCCACAGATGAGGGGCCTGAAAGCTGAAGGCTCTGCCTCCCATTCTACTTTTAAGTATCCTAGGACACCACAAGTAAGCCAGCAGTCTGAGAACGAAGTGCTCTATTGGGGTGATACGGTACTATGAGGTCTTTGAGATAAGATGGGGCCTGATTATTCAAGACCTTGTATGTTAGGAGAAGGATTTTAAATTCTATTCTGGATTTAACAGGGAGCCAATGAAGAGAAGGTACTTTCTACTCCAACAGCCTCGTTACTTTAGGTTTAACTCATTATTTTACATCACTGTGCCTTCAAACATCAAAGCGATGTGAGCCTAAACGGAAGAACAATCCTACTGGTGTGTCCATCACCAGGCTTATCGCACACAAAGAGATGAAAGAGGCAAAAACGTCATTTATGCATCATTTTGTGCTGCACTCAGGGGTTAAAGTGGGACCAACTGCAGATGTCTATAAGCTGTGCTTCAGCATCCAGTGAGCTCTACAGAAGAGGAACCAGCAGCAACATTTTTCAGTGGCAGTAATTTCAAACATTTTTATCAGCTCAACAAATATGAGTAAACACACAAAGTGTTTGTGTGCAGTTTTTCATACAGTGTGTCTGAAGGTCCAGCTGCTGTATTTCCAGAATGAGAGAGAAATTCACTCAGAGATGGAGAAAGATGGAAGAAAGAGGAAGCAGAGAGGTTCGATTTAAAGGGAAGGACTACTCAGGGACCTCTGATAACCTGGAAGCTTAAAGCTAACATGTAATGTCCTCATTTGAAATCAGATCTTCCCAGGTGAAGGAAGTCATTAAGCTGAAGAAGCAGTCCTATCAGGCTTGGTTAGCCCGTGGGACTATGGGAGGCAGCTGGCGGGACCTGGTAGGCCAAGCAGAACACGGCTCAGACGGTGGTCAGAGAAAAAACTCGGGTGTGGGAGGAGTTCGATGAGGCAATGGAAAAAACTTTTGGACCACCGGGAAGTGATTCTGGCAAACCGTCAGGTGACTCAGGAGGGGAAAGAGGCACTAATTCAGTTCATCCACACACAGCAGTAAACAGCTGATCTTGGCCACACACAAAAAAAATCTATTTTCAGTAGAAACCTGTGATTCTTTTCCCCACGTGGAACCACTACAACCGATCTTTGGGTTCCTCCACTTGCTGGATCCACTTTAACCCCCCATTATTCTCAGTTCAGTTAGCTTTGCAAGTAGAAATGTCCCCCACTTTCTTACTCCGAGTACACAAGTATCTGTACTTCTACTTAAGTAAAGAATGTGTGCACTCTTGCCACCTCTGACACACACGCAGTATTGCATTGTGGGAACAATGATGACTGCGCTGCAGTTAACGGACCTTTGATAACGAGCAGGAAACAACAGATAAAACTCAACTTTGTTCCACAGACTGAACTTAAATCATGGATGTAGCTTCCTGCTGAGTTTATGGTCTCTAGTTTCAAGTGTTACTGAATAAAACATGATGTTCTGTAAACCACAGGGTCCCACTACGATTACAGGTGGTGGTGGGGGGGGGTTGACAATTTGTTACCAAAAGAATGCGAAGTTTTAAGTCTAATCTTAAAAATAGAGAGGGTGTCTGTCTCCTGAATCCAAGCTGGGAGCTGGTTCCACAGAAGAGGGGCCTGAAAGCTGAAGGCTCTGCCTCCCATTCTACTCTGAAGTATCCTAGGAACCACAAGTAAGCCAGCAGTCTGAGAACGAAGTGCTCTATTGGGGTGATACGATACTATGAGGTCTTTGAGATAAGATGGGGCCTGATTGTTCAAGACCTTGTATGATAGGAGAAGGATTTTAAATTCTACTCTAGATTTAACAGGGAGCCAATGAAGAGAAGCCAATATGGGAGAAATCTGCTCTCTCTTTCTAGTCCCTGTCAGTACTCTAGCTGCAGCATTTTGGATCAGCTGAAGGCTTTTCAGGGAGTTTTTAGGACAGCCTGATAATAATGAATTACAGTAGTCCAGCCTAGAAGTAATGAATGCATTAATTATTTTTTGAGCTTGTTGGTTTGATGTTAAATTTCAGTGTTTCATTCTAACTTGCAGCCTTTAGCAGCCATCTGGGTTCATGTGATTAGCTGCTGGAAACAGTAAAGAATGCGATCTTCATCATCTAACTCTCTCTGCTGTATCGATGTCCTTCAGTTCCCGTCTCACCTTGACGTAGTCATACTCGCACAGGTAGGACGGCTCCAGGTCGAAGTGGCTGAAGTAGAGTTTGATCTGGAAGCCATCGGGAACGCTGATGTTCCACCGCAGCTCCGTCTCCCGGGGATACGGCTCCGGGAAGTTCGGCGAGTGCAGGATGCCGTACATTCCTGACAGCGACAACTCCAGAGCGCCGAATCTGAGCGAGAAGAGCAGCGGGATCACGAGTCTGAAAGGAAGCACAAAAAGACTCCCGTCAGGCCTGCACTGCGGTGTCCCTCAGGACGAAGATCATGATTCTGAGTCCACCAAAACCATCCAGCTGCTCGCTCTGGGCTCAGGCTGGTGTCGGGTCATGGCTGATTTTAACTTCCACACCAGCAACACCACCAACACCATTACAGGCTGCAGCTGTTGAGCCTGCAAAGGCCCCAGACTAACTTTGCTTTTAAAATAATAAAGTTGGTGCTGATATCCCGATGATCTAAACATCACCTGTGTGCATCTGCAAGGAATCCAGCTTTCCTGTTTCAGCCACAGCAAGGTGAAGAACAGGTGGGGAGCTCTAAAGCCACCCTCAGACCATGCTGCATGCTCTGAGAGTACAGAGGAACCTGAGCAGGACTCACCTGACACCCTCTTCCTGCTCCTGCAAAAATGAAATCACCTGAAAGCTGTTTAACCCCTTCACCGGGTCACCTGACCAGGGTTAGCTTCACATCGGCCGTCATACACAGCAGAGCTGATCTGAAAGGTCACATCGTGTTCCAGTAACACTCAGGTGGAAAAATACATACAGGCATCATTCAATCAATATACTCATTACTGTGGGTATGAGGTGTGTACTGTGGGTATGAGGTGTGTACTGTGGGTATGAGGTGTGTACTGTGGGTATGAGGTGTGTACTGTGGGTATGAGGTGTGTACTGTGGGTATGAGGTGTGTACTCTGTAGGGGATGGAGATCAGGATCGGTCGATCTACCTTCAGGGTTAGGGTTAGGGTTTAGGGTGGAGGCAGAGTCACACTCTCTACGTCTACTTAAGAAAAGAACGTGTGTACTTTTGCCACCTCTGCTCACCAGACACTTTATTAGGTACACCTGGTTAGTACTAGGTTAGACCTCCTTTTACCTTCAGAGCTACCTTAATTCTTCACAACGTTCCTCGGAGATTTTGGTCCACGTTGTCACAGATGTTTCCGCTGTATCCATGATGAGACTCTCCTGTTCCACCACATCCCAAAGGAGCTCTGCTGGACTGAGATCTGCGACTGTGGAGGCCGTCTGTGCAGTTAACTCACCGTCATGTTCAAGAAATCTGTCTGAGATGATCTGAGCTTTGTGCGTTATCCTGCTGGAAGCAGCCATCAGACCAGGCAACATTTATCCAGTCTCCTGTTGTCCAGGTTGCTGAGTCTCAGTTTCCCGCTCTCAACTGACAGCAGTGACACCCAGTGTGCTCTTCTGCTGCTGTAGCCCATCTGCTACAAAGTTCAGATACTCTTCTGCAGACTTTGATTGTAATCAATGGTTATTTGAGTTCCTGTTGCCTTGCTATCAACTCAAAGCAGTCTGGCCATTCTCCTCTGACCTCTGACCTCACTGTGTGTTTCCTGTTTCAGAGCTTCTGTGTAAAATCCAGAGATGCTGTGAGGAAAATCCCAGCAGATCAGCAGTTTCTGAAACACTCACACCAACAACCATGGCACGTTCACTGTTTTTCATTATTCTGATGCTCAGTTTGAACTTCAGCAGGTCGTCTTCATGTGATTGGCTGATCAGATATCTGTGTTAACAAGGAGCTAAACAGGTATACCTAATAAAGTGGTCAGTGACCTCCTGAGAAGCAAAGCTTCATATTTTCACTACAGTTTGGAGAAAGCTGCAAACTGAGAAACATCTGGAACATCTGCCCTCAGGTAAGCTCATCACGTCACTACGTCAGGCACGTGATGTTTCCAACAACTTCTTCCCAGGATCGACTTAGAAACCTGGTGGGTACCTGATCCTGTGACCAGCTTCAACCAGCCGTACGCGGAGGTTCTCCTGCTCACAAACTTTTACACGTCTATTGATCCTGATCAGCACTGATTAAAGGAGCCTTAAATCACGTGACCAGAAACTCTTACCTCATGATGCAGATGGAGGCTCCTCTCTGCTCCTCCGCCGGTTCCTCCTGCTCCTCTCTGCCCCTCTGCGGACCGACCCACGGCCTTCAGCCTAACGCGTGACGTACGATGAGGGTTCGGCATCATCACGTGCCATGCGAGAGGCAGGCTGAAGGAGCACTTGCGCCCCCTGGTGTTTAAAAGCGGCTCAAACTGACTGTTTGCAGCTGCCAGAGTTCAGTCCAAAAAGAACCGATTTAACTTCCTGTCTCTGATTTTACTGAGTAAAAGTGTTTCATTGGCATCCTGTAATAATAATAATAATAA
The DNA here is from genome assembly GCA_024447675.2 of Pterophyllum scalare. NCBI lineage: Eukaryota > Metazoa > Chordata > Actinopteri > Cichliformes > Cichlidae > Pterophyllum > Pterophyllum scalare. Next base: position 13,476 of record JAMQGT020002935.1, on the reverse strand, counting down.
TAATAATAATAATAATAATAATAATAATATTTTTCTTTATATAAGATTATAAGATAAATTTCTTGTTATTTATTATTTTCCTCTTATCTCCTATTTTTTTAATATTATTGTTATATTTTTTTATTCTATATTTTATGCTATATTTTATTTTTATTATGAGCTGCCACTGGGGGGCGCCACCTGCCCAGACCTCACCATGAGTCCCCACTGTCAGCATGCAGAAAGTACTGATAGAGCATCCAGAAGAATTCTAAATAATTGGTTACAAAGAGACTTAATATTATTTGAAAGATCACTATTGACAAAAACTGAATTTACTTCCAAACTAATATACCCCACATACCCTTTGACCCTTTCCACAAAACCTGTAAAAGTAATAAACATCCTCATTTTCAGTTTCACTGGAGAAATAAACATCATTATATCAGAAAAGCTGACATGATCAAAAGTTATGAAGAAGGAGGAATAAAAGCAATTGATTTTAACATTATGAATGGTGTACTAAAGCTAAGATGGCTTCAGTCTTTTTTAAGATGCAGTGAGGATATTTGGCTCTCTTTATACAAGCTTGTCTTTAAGAAATTCGGTGGTATAGACTTCCTTTTGAAATGTGACTTTGAGGTTTCTAAGTTACCCGTGAAACTCTCGGCCTTCCATCAACAGGTCCTGTTCTTCTGGAAAATGATTTACAAACATAACTTTAGTCCACAAAATGTCCCGCTGTGGAACAACAGGGTGATTCTAAGGAGAAGAAAATCAATATTCATGGAAGGATGGCTGGAAAAACAAATTTGGTCTGTTTTTCATTTGATTAATGATAAAGGGGAATGAGGAATTTAGTAACAAATATAAGATAGTCTGCACTCCTGAGGATTAAAAGTGGTTGACAGTATTCCAACTCCAATGATTAATTTAACCACAAATAACATAGATCAGACCCCAACCCCAGATTGGATAAAAATATGATCAATGACATAAACTTTGTAGATAAAAAGTGCAGTAACCTGTTTTTGAGAAAAATTTTAATTGATGAAATTTATCCTGGATCCTCTAAAAGAAAATATTATTTAAAAAACTTTAATAAACAAAAATATTGATCAATCAGAACAAAATTTTAGAAATTTCTAATTCCTCCTAAAGTTAAAAAAATCCACTTTAAAATTTAAATGAGATTTATCCTTCACAAGAATTACTTCAAAGGATATTTAAATTTGAAATGGAGAAAAGTTACTTTTGTAAATCATCGTTGGAATCGACAGAACATTTATTTTTTGAGTGTGAGGACAAACAAAACTGGTTGTTGTCGAAGTCTCTTCATATGGATTCTTTTTCCTGGAAAGGGATCAAATATGGATTAATAAGAAATAAAAAAGTGGAAGATTTGATAAATAAAATTATATTGTTCACCAAATTTTACATTCATAAAATATTCACAAAATATCTCACCAACTGAGAAAGCATTAAAAAATTATTTTTCATTATTTTGTAAAAATGAATGCAGCCCCTGCATTCAAACTTTTGTCTGTTGTCTGATAGCGCCGGGCTGTGAAATGTTCCTGGCTGGAAGCCTGTCTTCACTCTTATCGAAATACCAGAGAAAATTATGGATTTCCTTGAAACTTTGATTCAAAAAACATAAACAACACCAGCTGTTGGCTATAAATTGCTAATCCTACTCAGTCACATGTAAAGTGCTAATGCTAATCTGTGACCCACTGGGACATAAACTTCAATACCAGAGCAGTAAATTTAGGTCAGAGATTAATATCACAAACTAACCGCCTCCTGTTACCAGGTTTAATTCATTTTTTATATAAATAAACATGTTTATATAACCCTAACACCCCCCCCCCCGGCAGTACCTTCACTTTGGGAACCCCCGCTGTAGAGTATTTAAAACTGGGTTTCTTACTGCTGTTTAGACTGACACCACACAGGAAATGATTAAATGTTGCAGCTTTATGGAGACACTGAATATCACAAATATCATATCACATGGGACCTTTGACCTTTTACAGTTCACCTCTACTTGTCTTTCAAGCTGCCCCCAAATGTGTTAAAGAAAGGGTCAGGAGAAAGAATGAATCCACAGCAATAAAAATAATTAGACTCTACTGTTCTCTGTTAAAATGGGATGAACAGGCAGGTAAACTGACCTGTGAGCTGACTGAAGCTGGAAAACAGAAATATATTTATGCTCTTCATCAGCTGCAGGATCTTTAAAGAAGAATGAAACTGGCACCTTTGTAGGCTGAGGGGCTCCTGCTGGCTGCTGAACTTCAGACTGAGGCTGAAGGTCAGACAGGAACTCCTGTGGAGCTGCTTCTATGAACATATAGTTGTCATACAGTCTGAAGAGGCAGTAATCCCTCTGTTCAGGCCACACATTTCTGATCACACAGAAATTAATATTTCACAGCAGAGGGAAAAGTTCAGGCCGATGAGACCCGAGTCGATGCCGATATGACATCACAGAGGTGGTTATAAAATAAAAATGGCCCCGAGCACACACTGATGCTGCTGAAACGGAAGCGTGAGTGCAGGTGAGTGCAGGTGAGTGCAGATTGAAGAAAGAAAACCGATCAGATAGAAGAAGAAAAAAGGGGGGGTATTACCCGTTACTGCTGAGATGTCAAACTTCTGGGGCGCACCACGTGACCACGTACTACCTACAGGACCCCCCACCCACCAACCCACCACCACCACCTCTTCTGGGTGTAATATGAACCCTTGTTGCCACAGTGACCCTGAGCCCAGCAGCTCAGGTGTGTGCAGTCACCTGTCTGCGCACTTTTCCAGCTTCTGCGGGGTTACTCCTCTCTCTGGAGGTGCTGGGGGCGCTGGGGTGATGGAGCGGTCTCCTCCCCCGGCTCCTGCAGTCTGCTGAAAAGCCTCCCCTTTCCTCCCTCCCTGCCTCCCACCGCCATGCCGAGCCGACAGAAGCAGCTCCTCTTCTGCGTGTCCGGGATCCTCGGCTTCTCCTGCGCCGTCACGGCCGTGGTGGCCACCGGCCTGCCCTTCTGGCTCAGCGGGGCCGTGCTGTGCCGCACCGGGGCCGAGCTCGTCAACGCCACCGGAGCTGAGCTGGACAAGTTCGTGGGCGAGCTGAGCTACGGGCTTTTTCACGGGCAGAGGGTGAAGCAGTGCGGCCTGGGAAGCAGAGCGTCGCGCTTCTCCTGTGAGTGATCATCAATGATTCAGCGCACAATGAATAATTCACAGAGCTGTCCATCAGCTGCAGGCTGGAGAAAGCTCCACTGTGACCCGCTGATGTCCCGGCTGTACCGGTAACCAGGCTTTAATAATAACCACGTTTTAATAACCCGGGCCAGGCAGGTGATTGTAGTGAAGTACAAGTGTGAAAATATTTGACCTGAACGAGAGTTCTCCCTAAACATAAAGCTGGAGGACAGGTTTAACCTGAGGAGGCGACTCACAGTCAGTTTGCGGTGATTTGTTGAATTGACCGTAGCAGCTGTGACGTCAGTGAGGTGAGGACCTCAGTAAGAACTGACACAAATCAATGTGTGACGCTCTAGATGACTTTTACTTTGAAAAGACTATGCAAATGCTACACATGGCCCTCTGACTGTGTTTATGAGGTGACTCGTGTTTCAGTTCAGTTATAAATCACAGCTTCAGTCACCTCCTGCATCCTGTAAAGATGATATCTGAATCAGAGGCACAGCCGGGGGGGGGCACTGCAGGGCAGTCAGACAATCAGGACTACGAGCGTGGGAGGAAGTAAAGGAAGCGGGCAACAACAACGAAACAGAAAAACACAAATAAACTCCACACAGAACGACAGAAAGAAGCCACGGAGCGAGAAACTGAGAAAACTGCAAACTCGAGACTGAAAATCCTCAAAAAAAAGAAGCAATCGGAGAATTTTTAGGAGCAATTCAGTCTATAAGCTCAGGACCACGACACGTTAATTTTTCAGCAGCTCGTCAGTCCTTTCTATTGGTCACAGGTGCTGCACCTTAATTATGATACATTCAAATAAAAAATGCTTTATGAACACTGCTCACTGTCCTGGAACTGATCTGAGCTCCTTACAGCTGACCAGCACCGCCCGTCTTAAAGCTCTGACAGTGCGCTGTCTCAGCCTTACTCATATGTTCATGTTGGCGCTCTGCAGGTAAACTCTGCGGGTAAGCTCCGATTGGTTGGCTCCTACAAACAGCTGCTGACCCCAGGCCTCCTTTAATAGCAGGCTTTCTTTATAAACAAAAGTTACTGATTTGGAACAAAAGCTGCAGATAATTGTTTACAAAGCAGTTAAACCTTCCTGGCACAGGAAGCAGCTTCCAGGCTTCATGCTGAAGCTCCTCTGAGGCTGCCTGCTGGACAGGGCAGGCTCATTACTGGTCCCAGTTAGCCGGAGCAGCCGTCCATCACTAAAGAGGTTTCTGCCTGACTGCATCAGATCTGCCAAGGACAAACAAAGCTGCTCTGTTCCTGCAGGGTCTCCATCCATCCCTGACAAACAGCTCATTCACAGCGAATCTGCTTCTTCTAGCAGCCGTTCCTGAACTGCAGCCAGCCGGTGTGGAAATGCAGCAGAGCTCTGAAAACCACGCGCCCCCTTCGCTGGGTTCATTCTGAATATTAGTACCTGCAGCCATCAGGCTTTCCTCATACAGACTGTGAGACATGTCCCTCTGGGATCAATAAAGTTATTCTTCAGAAGTCCAGTTCAGAAGTGTTGGCTGGATTCGTCTCTGGAGCCGTTGGTCATTTGTGGGTCGTTTTTAAGTCTTTTGTGGGACATTGTGTTATTTCCTGAATCACACTGTGGTTGTTTCTATTCGTCAGTCAGAGCAAATCCTTCAAATGAGGAGCTGAAATTCCTGAGGTTGGTGGAGAGGTGAAGCTGTGGATTTAAACAGACTGAATGGGCAGAGGACACTTTTTTATCTGATTTATTATCTTGGATTATTCACATTTTGACAGTGTTAAAGATTCTTTTAGTTTATTAGTTTATTTTGCGCTGATTTATCATATTTGTTGTACTTCTTTGTGCTGTTTGCACTTGTGTCTGTTTTCAGTCTCTTGGCGGTGATTCTGAGGAACATCATTAATCTGCAGGTCTGTCTCTCACTCTCTTCCAGTCTTTCCCGACCTCCTGAGCGCCATCCCTACAGGCCTCCATGTCACTGTTATCTTCTTCTGTGGTGCTGTGATCCTCTTCTCTTCTGTGGCCACTGGCTTCTTCTTCTTCAACGCCTTCGGCAGACCCTATGAGACGCTGCGAGGCCCCATGGGACTTTACCTGTGGACCTTCATCACCTGTGAGAACCAAAGCACACCATTATAGCAGAAAATAGGCTTCACACTGTCAGCCAATGGGAACAAGCTTTTCTTTCTACTGTGTATAATTCCATTTTATTCATATAGTGCAAAATCACAACAACAGTGGGCTCGAGGCGCTTTATGCTGTAAAGACCCTTCAATAACTGAGAGAAAGCCTCGTCTCATTTGGCCTCCATCATACAACCAGTCCTACAGGTCACAGTCAGATCAAACTGGGTATAAAAACACTCACAACAACAAGACCGAGACGGAGGAGAGCAGAGGAAGGAGAGTTGAACTGAAATGCATGCTGGGACAGGAGCCAGATTCCCTGTGACCCCCTTAACGAGGCATAAAATATGGATGGATGAGTTCAAAGTAAATTTAAAGAGGATTGCAGATGCAGACAAACAGCCTGATAACAGACCCCGAGGCAGGAGAGAGATGAAGCAGGAGGGGGTGGCCTGAAGCTGTTCAGTAAGACACAACAACCCTCTGCTCATTTCCTCCTTCACCGGCTTCATTTCACTTAATCTGCCGCAGCAACCACAGACCCCAATTAGTGCTGAGTAGCATCAAATTTCAAAGCACATTTCTTAGTTCAGGGACTCCAAAAACTCCAGCAGACAGCTAGCAGCTACAGCTGCCTGTATCTCCATCCACCTGTCAGTCAGAGAAGCCACGCCCCTATTAATGGAAACTTTATTTAAAAAGGTGGGTTATAGAAACATCCTCCCCCCCTGCAGCTGTTATGAAGGGGAAATTAGACCAAAGCAGTTTGTGTATCCAGCTGTAAATATGTTTATTTCTGGAGCCTCTGCTGGAGCAGGTTGTGGTGTTTCTGTGCTGGCTTCAGAGTCTGATGCTTGGTTCAAACCCGTGATCCACCTCCTGTCTGACAGAATCAAAATCAGCAAAGAAACACATGAATGAACGAATCATGGGTCCTCAGAGTCCTCTGAAGGTCCAGCTGAGCTGGAGAGATGAAACCCTTCTGAAACCGGGAGGCACAGTGAGATAACCTTCCTCACATTTAACACATGAGCTCCATCACAGTTTTTAGCTTCTATCTTTTGATGACATCATGTCTTCTTCTGTTGTGGTGTAATTGCTCTGGATGGAGATTTATCTCCTCCAGCTGTTTGTGACTCACATTGACATGTTTTCAGTTCTTTTCCTTAAATCTGCTCAAATTTTGAGGTGAATCAGCTCCTGATGTTGGTTCTGGTTCGTCCCTGATGACTCATCCTTTTTGATGACTCGGTTTGAGACTCTGTGAAGTTCATTTGAACTGTTACAGAAAGCATGTCTCTATGGAAGCAGAGCTGTCTGAGAAATGACTGTTTGTTGGGAGGTCAGAGGTCAGCCTGACTGTTCCTGTCTGTCTTTGTTTGCAGGTATCAGCAGCTGCCTCGTCATGATTCTGTTTGCTTCAGAGGTGAAGCTCAATCATCTGTCCGAGCGGATCGCCAACTTCAACAAGGAGAACTTCGTCTTCCAAACACACACCGAGCGCTACGACCGATGCTTCTGGCTCTTCTTCCTCATCTTCCTCCTCCAGGGACTGAATGGCTTGCTGGTCCGACTGGCAGGAATCCAGTTTCCCTTCCAGGAAAGCAAAGAGGTGGACCTGAGTGGTGGAGCGGCCGACCTCATGTACTGAGACAAAGAAAGACCAGAGCGCAACCATCAGCTGGGAAAATTTACAACCTGAACTCTAGACTTTATCTGACTGATCCGTCACATACAACTTCCTGTCTGAGACATAAAAAACTGGAACTTTGAGCACTGAGACAACTCAACCACATGCTGCTCCACTATCAGATCTGCTCTTCTTCAGTGAACCTCTTCCAAGGTTTGTTCCACCAACTGTCCAACACGGAAAACCTGCAAGTGTTCATGCTGAAGAAGCTCCACTCAGTCATCCAGTCATTTCTGCTGAAAACGCCCAGTGTTTCTAAGTGTGAAGAGGTTTCCATCAGTAACAGCAGTCAATAAAGAATCTGAAAAATATGATCCCATCAGTTACGAGTACTAAACATAAACCGTTTGCAGACTTTTATAGTTTAATTGAGACGATTTTGGGAAACTTTCTTTGATGATGACAGATGTGAGTGTACTCTAGATGTAGGTCTGTAGTTTTCTCTCTCTCTTCATTTATTAGCAGACTGATGAAACGTTGGTGGTTCAGGAATGCTGTTTAAGTTCTTCACTGGTTCTGTGCAGCACATCCTTCTCTGACCTGTTCTTCTTCTTGTATTTCACTGATTACGATGGCTTCCTTTTACTGCTGCAGTCCATTAAACCAGCCAACCAACACCAATGAGCAGAGAGCTTTACTACTGCTTCTTCGAGTCTGATCCAGTGTATTGATTGACCTTAATGTTGTCCAGAGTACAGGCCAAACAAGGTTCCTGGAGATCCCATGGTATCGTTGGGTTGTTTGGAAAAGTGTGCCTCCAGATAAAGGAAATGTCATTCTGTGAATTCTGTGGGACAACACCTCCAAACCCTAACCCTAACCCCTAACCCTGTTAGAACAAATTACTCCTAGGAGGTGTTTTCCATAATTGATGAGATCTGTTGACATTTTTGTTCACTCTTCCTATAAAATTCAATCAGATCTTTGAGGCTTTTCTAGCATGTTTTGCTTCTTTCAAAGACCCACAAACCTTTGAGGTGGATTCAGATCTGGATTTGATCTTCCCAAAGCCGCTCTGTGACAGCATGATGGCTGGATGATTGCTGGCTCTGATGTTCTTCTTGGACAGTAAGGGCTTTTTCCTGCAGGGCAAATACTGTATGTGGAATCTCTAGGATTATAGACACAGCACTTTGACCTATTTAGTCTTTTTAATGTTGCATGTCCCACCTCTACACTAACCTTAGACAGTTCAGCTGGTCAGAAACAACTATAGTGTTATTCAGGAAACAACACGATGTCCCACAAAGAGTTAAAAATGATCCACGAAGAACCAAACGACTGAAGTTGGATATAGTTTGGACTTCTTTCTGGAAAAACAGTTTGCTCCTGGTCTGAATGTGCTGGAGTAGCCAGCCCTCTTCCTCTCAGGGGAATGACTCATTTTAAATGATTTTGAAATCTTTTTAAACCCATCTCTTCAATTAAATTCAAAGATCTTTATTGTTCCCTAAGGGCAGTTATTTCCACAGCCAGTAGTACCTCAAGAAACATAAAAACAGTTATACCATGACAACATATTAAATCACAACAGATCATTTAAAAACCTGATCGCTAAGTTTCCCTCAATCTATTTGTCTTACATCTTGGCACCCAATATCTGCATCCAGAAGGAAGCAGCCTAAACTCCTGGTGCAGGGGGTGAATCTGCCAGGATCAGTCTGGCCTTTTTCACTGGCCTCACCTCATCTACGTCAGTGAGGTTGCTCAGGGCTGTGCCAGCAATTTTTCTACACACCGTTACAATTCCCAGCAGCTTATTTCTGTTCTTAACATTTAAAAATCTGAACTGCAGATGAACTTAAAAGTAAAAACAGACTCAGTAGAACAAGAGTAAAACCTTTTCATAAAAGTAGAGTCCACATTAAAACCACAGAGCTTCCAATAAAAGTAAATCCTCTGATTAATCTTTTTACAGAGTGAGTCTATGTGGGCTCCAAAAGTCAGCCTGCTGCCTCGGGTTATTCCCAGGAGTTTATACTGGTCCACAACCACGACATTTCCTCCAGAAATAACCACAGGCATGGTGACTTCTCTAAAATCATTGACTATCTCCTTTGTTTTGGAAACATTTATCTTTAAAGAGGAGGCACTCTGCTGCGAACCATTCCACTGCGAGCTGGAGGCCACCACCTGATGAAGCCAGCAGGACCACATCATCCACAAAAAGTAGAGACAAGATTCTGAGGCCAACAAGGCAGAAGCCTTCCACCACATGGCTACGCCTGGAAATTCTGTTCATAAAAATTATGGACAGAATTGGTGACAAAGGGCAGCCCTGGCAGAGTCCAACACCCACAGGAAACGAGTCCGACTTATTGCCGGCTACACAGACCATGCTCTCACTGCTGTTGTACAGGGACTGAATGGCCCGTAACAACGGTCCAGACATCCTATACTCCCACAGGATACCCCAAGGGATGCAGTTGAATGCCTTCTCCAAGTCCATGAAGCACACATAGACTGGTTGGGTAAACTTCCACGCACACTCGAACACCCTCGAAAGGATAAAGAGCTGGTCCAGCGTTCCACGACCAGGACGAAAACCGCATTGTTCCTCTTGAATCTGGGGTTCGACTAATGGACACATCTTCCTTTCCAGCACCCTGGCATAGACCTTACCGGGGAGGCTGAGGAGTGTGATCCCCGAAAGTTGGAGTACACCCTCCAGTCTCCCTTCTTGAAGATGGGGACCGCCACCCCAGTCTGCCAAACCAGTGGCACCACCCCACATCTCCACGCAATGTTGCAGAAACGTGTCATCCAAGATAGCCCTACCAGAGCTTTCAGGAACTCAGGGTGAATCTCTTCTACTCCAGGGGCCCTGCCACCAAGGAGTTGTTTAACCACCTCAGTGACCTCACCCTCAGTGATTGGTGAGTCATCCTCCTCATCCCCAGAGTCATGTCAGTGGGATTAAGGAGGTCCTCGAAGTATTCCTTCCACCGCCTGACGATACCCTCAGTTGAAGTCAGCAGCACCCCACCCGCACTATAGACCACGATACGATTACAAAATCGATCATCGACCTGCGACCCAGGGTGTCCTGGTGCCACATGCACTTATGGAAATCCTTATGTTCGAACATTATGGACAAACTGTGTCTTCCTTCACAAATAAAAAACACACTTACACTTTAATAATGTATTGACACCCTGTCTGCATGCTGATTACTTTGGCTCAGATCAGCTCTTTCAGAAAGCACATTCTAGATTATCTGGTAGAGTTATGTAGTTAATTTGCCAACTTAATGTTCGTTGTGGTGGAGGGTGCCGAGACTTGACTGATTTTGGTCCACTATCTATCCGGAAGCTCCTGCTTTGTTTAAAAGGGGGGGGGACGCATCATTTCTGGGGGACGCAGACTTATAATCTTTGGATGCTCCCCAACGCTGGGGACTATACCTGTTACAATGCGGCAGCCACTGGAACTTGGATTGATTGTCGCCAAGAGACTAATTCTGAGAGACTGGAAGTCGTCTGGTTCTCCTCCCTTCTATTTATGGGTGACTGACATGATGTCCATAATACAAATGGAAAGACTCTGTAATGGCTCTAAAGATACTTTTCTGTGTTACTGGAATCCCTTCCTAGAACACTTTGAAAATGCCAGATTAAACTAAACAGAGTCTAAAGACTCATCCCTCGGCCACCTTTAGTGTGTGAGTGTATGTATGTGAGTATGTACACTGCTCAAAAAAATAAAGGGAACACTTAAACAACACAATATAACTCCAAGTAAATTAAACTTCTGTGAAATCAAACTGTCCTCTTAGGAAGCAACACTGATTGACAATCAATTTGCTGTTGTGCAAATGGAAGAGACAACAGGTGGAAATTATTGGCAATTAGCAAGACACGCTCAATAAAGGAGTGGTTCTGCAGGTGGGGACCACAGACCACTTCTCAGTACCTATGCTTTCTGGATGATGTTTTGGTCACTTTTGAATGTTGGTGGTGCTTTCACACTCGTGGTAGCATGAGACGGACTCTACAACCCACACAAGTGGCTCAGGTAGTGCAGCTCATCCAGGATGGCACATCAATGCGAGCTGTGGCAAGAAGGTTTGCTGTGTCTGTCAGCGTAGTGTCCAGAGGCTGGAGGCGCTACCAGGAGACAGGCCAGTACACCAGGAGACGTGGAGGAGGCCGTAGGAGGGCAACAACCCAGCAGCAGGACCGCTACCTCCACCTTTGTGCAAGGAGGAACAGGAGGAGCACTGCCCAGAGCCCTGCAAAATGACCTCCAGCAGGCCACAAATGTGCATGTGTCTGCACAAACGGTTAGAAACCTCCATGAGGATGGTATGAGGGCCCTACGTCCACAGATGGGGGTTGTGCTCACAGCCCAACACCGTGCAGGACGCTTGGCATTTGCCAGAGAACACCAGGATTGGCAAGTTCGCCATCTCTGAGAAGTTCACTCAGAGATGGAGAGAAAGATGGAAGAAAGAGGAAGTAGAGAGGTTTGATTTAAAGGGGAGGACTGCTCAGGGACCTCTGATAACCTGGAAGCTTAAAGCTAACATGTAATGTCTTTGAAATCAGATTTTGGATCTGTGTATGTGTGAAGTCATGATCTGAGGTATACGATATTTCAAAAGCTAAGATGCCTCTGAAACATCTGCTTACATCTCACTGAATTCAATTCATCCACACAGAGCTGATCTCAGCTGCACACAAAGAAAATCTACTTTCAGTATTAACCTGTGATTCTTTTCCCCACGCGGAACCACTACAACCGACCTTTGGGTTCCTCCACTTGGTGGATCGACTTTAACCCCCCATTATTCTCAGTTCAGTTAGCTTTGCTGGTAGAGATGTCCTCCAAAGAGTTGCTTTTACTTTCTTACTTTGAGTACATTTCACAGCCTGTACTGAGTCAGTACTTCCACTTTTACTTCTACTTAAGTACAGAATGTGTGTACGTTTGCTGGGAACCTGTAATGAGGTGAAAATTGAAACTTTGGATTGAAGCTCACCTGTTTGCTGATGCGGCCTTGAACATGAGGCTAATTAAGGCGGTTTTGCTGCAGGACGGTCTGATGAGGCCTTCTTTGCCCCCTGCAGCGACATCGAGCCGGTCCATCCGTCTCTGGACGCGTTGACAGAGCAGACTGAATCGGGCCTGAGCAGACCCGGATCCTCCTTTGAAGAACACAACTGCGTAGTCCTGCAGGGGGGCAGTGTCCTGTTGTTTCCACTGTGTTTAATGCTGGTGTCTTGTTTAATAGGCCGGGCAATTAAAGGCCAGGATTTCATCTCACTGACGGCAGACTGCGGTTCAGCTGGACCCCCTTCAATACACTTTATTTTAAGCCCTTTTCAGCAGTCTGAAGCATGAAAGCTGGATTATTTTTGGTAACAGGGGAGAGCTGGAAGTAGAGAAGTGTTTATGAACACGTCTGACTGATGCATCCAGCATCAGTGAGTTTTAAAGTTGGACACTTCAGATTAAGGATTAGCCAGGGTCATGTGGTCACTGTGGGTTAGGACATGAATCCTGCTTTGCTTTAAGCTTTTCTGGCTCATCATATTTGAATGTAGATGTTTCAGACAGGCAGCAGAACAGTTTCTATGGGCTCCAGCTCAGTCAGTGAGAATCAGTCAGGTGGGCCTCAGCAGCATCACTGCTCCTGTCCTGGACACATTTGAATGAGCTCCCCGACACCAAAACCACTGCAGATATGTCTTCATAGGAGACCTTATAAGATCAGATGAGGATTCTTCATTTTCATTGTTATTTCTATAACAGTAACATTTAAAAGTGCAATTCTCTGTGCAGACAAAAAATAGAAAACACTGGAAAAGTAGCAAAAAGAATTAAAAAGACAACCATCACACCCCACTGTTGCTTTTATGTGATATACAGCAGTGTTACATTCTAAGAGAGCAGCATCCTGTCATTTACAGTGCCTGCTTTTGGATCAATCTGTTCTTCAGCAGGTTCTGTCCTGACTTTAAATGTCAGGGATCTCCTTCCTGAGGGCAGCAGCTCAGTGTCCTGAGTGGCAGAAGGCCACCAGCTTCTTCTGGGAGAGGTGGTTCTTCCTGAGAAGTCGAGGAATAAGAGTCAGCCTCAGATCAGGTCTTTCTTGTTTTGCATGCCCAGGAACTGAACTTTACACCTTTCAGCCACCCCTGCTGTGCAGTGACTGGGTGGCCGTGTTCTGGTCGGGAGGCTGGAGCTGGCAGCCGCTCCACCTCGGTTCTGTATGCCCTCTGAGATGAGTCTGACCACCTTGGTGTTGGAATTACCTGGAAATAATAATAAGGGAATGTCAGCTGATTGTCTGCTTTAATTCCTGTGAATCTGGAGTGTGCTAGGCTGAAACAGCAGGAAGCGTGCACTCATCATCTCTTTGATGTGTTTGTGAGAGTTTGTTAAAACAAGATGTGGTGTGAATGCAGTTTAACTTCCATTAAAGTTGTTGAGTGCAGCAATACGTAATGGAACCAAGTAAAATAGGACATAACACA